>KZ111240.1:1372252-1551063 GCA_002120335.1 Hypoxylon sp. EC38
ATTTTTTATTTATTTTTTATTTATTTTTTATTTATTTTTTATTTATTTTTTATTTATTTTTTATTTATTTTTTATTTATTTTTTATTTATTTTTTTATTTATTTTTTACTTTTTTTTATTTTTTTTACCCTTGTCCCTTTTATCACACTTATTACACCTATTATAGCTTCTATTATAACTTTTACCATAGCTTTTATTACATTATTATAGCTTTTATTATACTATTATATTTTAAATTTTTTAAAGTAATTAACACTTAAAATTCCCGCGATAGGAAATTTTTAATAAGCTTTTTTAATTCGATATAATAGCCTTTATAAAACTCGGGTATTTTAAAAAAGTATAAAGTATTTAATATTTTTATTATTATTTAAAAAAAGTATAATAATATTATTTATAAATAAAGATTAATTAAATTAAGCGAAGAAAAATTTAAAAAAATATTTAATAAATAAAATAAAAATATTATAATATAATAAATAAATTTTTATATTAAAATTAGCAAACTTTTTTAAAGGATTTAATATATAATAAGTTAAATATAAGCAATTTTTATTTTTAAAATTAAGCTTAAAAATAAAAATAATAATATTTAAATTTTAAAAAATATAAATATTTTTATAAAAAAAAATATAATTTCTTTTATATAAATATATAAATACGTTTTTATTTAATAAGGTAATAAATTATTTTATATTATTTCTTTTAATAAAAGTTTTTATTATTTAAAAAAGGATATAACTTAATTTAAAAATATTAACTTAACCTATAAAAGGATAAAAAATATAAGTAAAGTTATATATTAAAAAAACTTAAGTAATTATTATAATAATAAATATATTAGTAATATTAAATATAAAAATATTAATTATTAAAATATTAAGATATAAATTTTTTATAACTTTAATAATTTATTTAAAAACTTTTATTAGTTAAAATAAAGTATAATAAAATATAACTTTTTTATTAACAAATATTAATAATTTAATAAAATGAAAAGAATATTTAATTTAACTTTTTTTATAATTAAAATAATAAAAATAATAAACATTAATTAAAATTATATAATTTTTAAGTATATATTATATAGCTTTAAAATTAAACGATATAAATAAAAATAGTTTAATATAATTTAAAATATTATAACCTTTATTATTTATTTAAATGTTATTAAAAATAATATAATATATAATATAAACTATATTATATAAAAATATATTATTATTAAAAGTTTAAAAAATAATTAATAAAGCTAATAAAATATAACTAAGATAATAAATTTTAATTAATAATTAAAGTTAAGTTTTTTAAAAATTATTAAAAAGTTAAATATAATAAAAAATATTTTTAAGCTTTATTTTAATAATAAAATTAATAAGCTTTAATAGTAATATTTAATATATTTAAAAATAATAATATTATAAAATATAAAAATAAAATATTTTAAGTAAAAATAAAGTTAACTTTTTAATTAAATTATTAATAATTTTACCATTATTATATTATTTTTTAAAATAAATTATAAATATTTTAAATAATAATTTATTTATTATAAAATATTTAATTAGTTATAATAAAAAATATATAATTAAAATATATTATAAAATATACTAACCATTTTTAGCTTAACTTATTTTTTTTTAAAAAAGTAAAAAACTTAAGGATTTTATCTTCCCTTAGGATAACTTTTAATGTAAGGTATTAGTAAATACAATCGTTAGAGAATATTTTAACTTTAAAGATACGAGGCAGCGATTTGATTTGTCAAGTTATAAAGGACACATGGCAGGTGGAAAGGTGATGCTGTCATTTCTCAAATCCATCCATCTTATTGGAAATCGGGCGCGTGGCGTCACTGGCAAGGCAGCAAAGGCTCGGTACCTCGTTTGACAGAGCGAATCCGCTAAACTATTTACGGAGTTAGCTCACGCTGAGGATTCGCCTCGTGTTCAGGTAACATATGTACCTTTGTACCTCCGTCCTCAGCCGCAATTCACGCATGCAGCCTGTATGCAGCTAAGTTTCATAACTTTATACATAATACTACATAACGTACAAGGTCTAAGTCACTAACATAGGTAATTCCAAGAGTGGACTAGATGGACCTGGCCTCGATTAGATAAGATTTATCATGAAGAACCACCAGGTGCGTACCAGTAACAAATGGGAAAATACAGTCCTAGTTTCGCATTTAGGTTGCGCGGCGAAAGGTTGATCTACCCGTCACTTGGCGGAGGTGGAGGCACTTTGCAGTCACTCCAGCCATTGAAGCATATACATGCTGCCTTACACAGGTAGAGATGCTGGAGCTATTATACGATTCAGTTTGTCAGGGCCGGTCTGCATATATCTCAAAGTTTTACCTTCGAGCCATTCGTGTCGTCTCACAATGGTCTTTGGGCGATTTATAAAGGGCAGACGAAATTGGTAGCCCTAGGTCGACCTGGTCTCCAATTCAGCTTTTGATTTAAAATAGAACTATTCCCTGTCTGCATGCAGCGTGCAGCGTTGATCTCCATGCTCTATATCAAGCCACGAGAGCAGTGGGGAGGGGTAAGCATCTATTATCTCGGATGAATCTAGAACTCATCATACCCTTCTAACCAACTAAAGACCAGGTGCCGAGGTAACAGCAATGAGGGCTATTATAAACCAAGCAAGCCGGTGCCAGGATGTAAGAAACACCCGGGCTCTATAGGGCTTATCCATCCTGTTTTCGGACTCGCTAACCATAGAACTGATACCTCCTCCTGCCGCTTCCTCCGTCTTCGCAACCTACCTGCTTGATCCATGTGTCTTCCATGGTTTGTAAAGCATAAGCGGCTATATCACTAGTAACTTCATAGAGGATCGGGGCGTAAGCAGATAGACTCGGTATAACTCTTTGGGTATAACGTTAAAGGCATTCATCATCCATCATTAGGTGAGCCACCAGCACAGTTGGTAAACTTGATGACCGTCCACTTTTACTTCTAATATATATCTTTTTACATCCATTTGAACTCCTTAGTTCCGGGATATGTTGCCCTGGTCCCATGTAAGCTCCAATGTAGTTTCTGGCGTGATCCTGTGAGAAATAGAGATGATCTAAAGCAAGTTTACCGTGATTCATTCAAATGCTGAACCTCACGTAGATGCACAAGTGCCTATGTACCTATACATTCTTACGAAGGCTTTTCTTGACAGCCACATTAGCTCAAACTGTACTACTTTCACATCGAGTTGAAGTCAGACAAAACTTGGCTTAGCAGTCGAGGTAGCAGGCAATGGGTATACTCACTAGGGCCTCGTATCATAGAGAAGGGATGGGACCTCAAGCTAGCGCAGAACGATCGAGCAAAAAGTTCACGAATGTATAAATATAGCTTTTCTACGTGGGCGTACGACGTGTGTCTATACGGGTCATATATTATATGTACGTACCTCTAATGATTACCGTAATAGGTTATCCCTCGGCTTATCACCACTTCCGTTTTGGGTAATTGACCATTTCGAGTTACCTTAGCGATTGCGAGGCTAAGATAAAGTTGAGTGCGGGATCCCTGCAATCGGCACCCGACGAATATTATCCACTGTATAACTCTATTGATCTTGTACTATTGGACCTACCAAAAGTAGCTATCTGCATGCAGATCGGGCTGTCGCGAACCTCCGAACATTACCTTTTTCCTCCTCGCAGATGATGGGAAAGGATGTGGCAGCCGGTGTTCATAACTGAACTCCGTGAGGCTTACATACCCATCACTGTATAAAGGAATTGTACCCATCCTAATTAATTGGGTTTGGAGGCGAAGCCGCGAGTTTAGCAGGTGACAGTCCCCTTATCGCGTTGGCATTCCGCCGTACAACAGAGCCAAACGGTATAACGGTTACATATAATACATGTCTGGGCGCCACTCCAGGATTTCTATACTTCCATTCGTTTACTTCCGGTCTCTCACCGTCTCATCATTTATAGTGTAGATATTTGAATGATTCCCTTCGGTTTGTATGTATGATACTAACCTGGACTGACGCTAATAAACAAACTCACCGATTCCGGATTGCCTCGATACAGCGCAGCCATGCGCGGCACCATGCGCGGCAATATGCGCGGAAACATGCAAATACAGCCCCAGACAGGTGCAAACTTCGCGACTATCGATGAAAGTCCCGTGAGTCCTGCTTCAAGTCACGGCGACTCAACGGTAGTGGGTGGTCGCGGAGACCTTCCCGCCTTCGGCATAGAGTCTAATGCAGCACTGAATCCGAAAGGTGGAAAGAAGGGAGGAGGACCTCAGGAAGTGGTGGAAAATGACCCCTTCGGACACCTGCCTCCTACTGAGGCCGACATACTCAGGAGGCAGGTCATAACACCCGAGGTGCAGACCGGTATCAAAACTCTCTACCGGTACGCATCGAGAAACGATCTCATCATCATGGCTGTGAGTGCCGTAGGCGCCATGGCTGGTGGTGCTGCTATGCCGCTCATGACTGTCATCTTTGGCAACCTTCAAAACACGTTTCAAGGTTATTTCTTAGGCACCGTTTCACACGACGAGTTCTTAGCCGAGATGACGCATCTTGTGCTGTATTTCATCTACCTAGCTGTTGCCGAATTCGTGGCAATGTACACGGCGACTGTCGGTTTCATCTGGACCGGCGAGCATATCAGTGCCAAGATTCGAGAACACTATTTGGAGAGCTGTATGAAGCAGAATATTGGTTATTTCGACAAGCTCGGCGCTGGTGAAGTTACTACGCGAATCACCGCCGATACGAATCTGATCCAGGAGGGTATCTCTGAAAAGGTTGGGCTGACGTTGACGGCTATCGCGACCTTCGTGTCTGCATTCGTTATCGGCTTCGTCTTCTACTGGAAACTAACGCTCATTCTATTTTCTGTCGTCATTGCTCTGATCTTGGATATGGGTATTGGGTCCTCGTTCATCGTCAAATATACGAAGGCTTCAATCGGAGCGTATGCGGCAGGAGGCAGTATCGCCGAAGAAGTCATCAGCTCCGTCCGGAGTGCGGTCGCTTTTGGAACCCAAGGACGCCTAGCAAAGCAGTACGACGCTCATTTGATGCGCGCCGAATACTTCGGCTTCAAGAAAGCATCCTCGACTGCCCTCATGGTCGCTGGCATGATGTTCATCGTTTACGCCAACTACGGTCTGAGTTTTTGGATGGGCAGCAAGTTCCTTGTTGATGGTGCTGTCTCATTGTCGAGCGTTCTCACCATCATGATGTCTATCATGATTGGTGCATTCAACCTAGGAAATATCGCTCCAAATCTCCAAGCATTTGGAACTGCACTTGCTGCCGCTGCTAAGATCTTTAACACTATTGATCGTATATCTCCGATAGACCCTACCGTCGACGAGGGCATCAAGCTAAAGAAGGTATCTGGTCACATCCGTCTGGAGAACGTCAAGCACATCTACCCTTCAAGACCAGAGGTTGTCATCATGAAGAATGTGACTCTGAATATCCCAGCAGGCAAAACGACTGCATTGGTTGGTACCTCTGGGTCTGGAAAGAGTACTATCGTGGGATTGGTAGAGCGATTCTATGATCCTGTGGAAGGAAAAGTCTTCCTAGATGGTCATGATGTCAGCACTTTGAATCTCCGATGGCTGCGCCAGCATATCTCTCTAGTCGGCCAGGAGCCAACGCTTTTCGCCACAACGATCTACCAGAACATCAAAAATGGTCTGATCGGCACGAAATTCGAGCATGTGAGCCCTATCAGACAGACGGAACTTGTCATTGAAGCTGCTAAGAAAGCCAATGCTCACGATTTCATCTCGGCGCTGCCAGAAGGGTACGAAACAAACGTCGGTGAACGTGGATTCCTGCTATCAGGTGGCCAAAAGCAACGTATTGCCATCGCTCGAGCTATTGTTTCAGACCCCAAGAGTAAGTAACGTACCAACCATAGAAAGTGTGCGAATACGTTCTAACATTTATTCTAGTTCTGTTACTCGACGAGGCTACCAGTGCTTTGGATACCAAGTCAGAAGGTGTTGTCCAGGCGGCACTGGAAGCTGCTGCAGAAGGTCGAACGACCATTACAATAGCCCACCGTCTTTCCACTATTAAGGATGCTCACAACATCGTTGTCATGTCTAAAGGCACTATCGTCGAACAGGGAACTCATGCTCAGCTCCTGGAACGCGATGGCGCATATGCCAAATTAGTTAGCGCACAGGAAATTGCCAAAGAAAGTGGTCCAAGTGAAAAGGAAAAGCTAGAAATCGCCAGGCGGGATGAGCTACTCGTTCGCAGAGCGTCTAAGCGACTGTCTATGCGAAAGTCTAGGCGAATGTCGAGACCGCCATTGCCAATGGAGCTCAGTTTCCTGAATAGTCCTTACGACGACATGCCTGATATCAAACTGACTCGACCAGTAACTCAGGGTTCTCTGTCGAGCAAGGCCCTCCATCACTTCATACCTGATGATGAGGAGAAAGACTATTCACTGTGGACTTTGATCAAGCTAATTGCGTCGTTCAATGCCCAGGAATGGAGACTGATGGTCGTCGGGCTGTTCTTTTCTATCATTTGTGGCGCGGGTAACCCAACTCAAGCTTTCTTCTTTTCCAAACAAATCCTGGTAAGTATTCTGGAAATCAAACGAGTCATCCCTTTCCCATGATAATTAGCTAATGTAAGTTAGACATTAAGCGTACCCCTTACGCCCGCAAATAGTGCACAAGTCAAGCATGACAGCGATTTCTGGAGCGGAATGTTCCTTATGCTGGCGTTTGTCATGTGCATAGCTTATACCTGCCAGGGTATTGCTTTTGCTAGATGTTCCGAGCGCCTCATCCATCGCGTCAGAGATAGAGCTTTTCGCACCATGCTTCGCCAGGATGTTGCTTTCTTCGACAAGGATGAGAATACCGTCGGAGCCCTCACTTCATTCTTGTCAACTGAGACCTCTCACGTAGCCGGCCTTAGTGGTGTTACCCTCGGAACTCTGCTTATGGTTACCACCACGCTTATCACTGCAATGACTGTTGCTTTGGCGTTCGGCTGGAAGTTGGCTCTCGTATGTATGTCTACTATCCCCGTTCTACTTGCATGCGGTTTCTTCCGTTTTTGGATGCTTGCGCACTTTCAGCGCCGATCCAAGAAGGCTTACGAGCAGAGTGCTTCGTACGCCTCTGAAGCTATCTCAGCTATTCGCACTGTTGCTTCTCTCACCCGAGAAGGTGACGTTCTAGCACAGTACAAGCTCTCTCTTGCTGTTCAACAAAAGAGCAGTTTGATTTCTATCTTGAAGTCCTCACTCCTCTATGCTGCTGCCCAGTCATTCATCTTCCTGGCCTTCGCCCTTGGATTCTGGTACGGTGGTACTTTGATCGCTAGCCACGAGTACAGTCTCTTCCAGTTCTTCGTCTGCTTCATGTCTGTCATCTTCGGCGCTCAATCTGCTGGTACTGTCTTCTCCTTCGCTCCTGACATGGGTAAGGCTCATCACGCTGCTGGCGAACTTAAGACGCTATTCGATCGCCAACCAATGGTTGATACCTGGGCTCAAGATGGTGCCCCGCTTGAGCACGTTGAAGGCACCGTTGAGTTCCGTGACGTCCACTTCAGATATCCCACTCGCCCCGAGCAACCCGTCCTTCGTGGGCTTAACTTGACCATTCGTCCCGGCCAGTACGTTGCTCTAGTCGGTGCTTCGGGTTGTGGCAAGAGTACTACAATTGCCTTGTTAGAACGCTTTTACGATCCACTAGTCGGCGGTGTCTACGTTGACGGAAAGGAGATTAGCTCTCTCAACGTTAACCAATACCGATCACACATCGCCCTCGTATCCCAAGAACCCACGTTATACCAAGGCACAATCAGAGAAAATATCCTGTTAGGCACTCAAAAAGAATCAATTCCCGAATCAGCCATCGAATTCGCGTGCAGGGAAGCTAATATCTACGATTTTATCCTGTCTCTGCCGGACGGCTTCAACACCAAGGTCGGCAACAAGGGTACTTTGCTCTCAGGTGGTCAGAAGCAACGTATCGCCATCGCCCGTGCCTTGATCCGCGATCCCAAGATCCTACTCCTGGATGAAGCTACCTCCGCCCTGGACTCCGAGTCCGAACACGTCGTCCAGGCTGCTCTCGACAAGGCCGCCAAGGGCCGAACCACCATCGCCGTCGCGCATCGTTTGAGTACGATCCAGAACGCCGATGTTATCTACGTGTTCGACCAGGGACGCGTTGTAGAAGAGGGCACGCACTACAACCTCATGAAGAAGGGCGGAAGATATGCTGAGCTGGTTAACCTGCAGAGCTTGGAGAAGCGATAGGGTGGTCGCGTTTGTGCGCTGTGAAAGTTGCGTTACGTTACGTTATATCACGTCTATCATCTCGGCTCACGCAAACGGGGGTTTTCTAATTTTTTTTTCTTTTTTCCATCATACGAAGATTCCCCACATTATGACATGCATAGATGAAAGCTAGACTGTTGATCTAGATTGGAGGGGCATAGTGGAAGGGCGGCAGGAGAGAGGAGGAGGCGCATGGCGATGGCGTTCGGATTTATGTGCTCTGCTTTGATTCAACTGTACGTATTGATTGTAAGATCTACGCTGGGCATAGATAAGCTGCTCCAGATCGTCATTATACAGACGGTAGATCATGTAGCTATAAGATAATGAGATAAAACTTGTATGTGCATATTAAGTTCGACCGTATTTCCCTCGTGGATATTGTGCTCGTGTGACGATTGGAGGTTCGATGTTAGTCGCTGACCTCTTTTTGTGTGCAGTATCTGCACACACCATGATGATACTAGCTAGTGGGCTCGTCTTACAGGTTAGTATGTCTACATCCTAACTAAGAAGGTAGTCTGCTCATAATGGTAAGGTGAGAGCTAACAGGATGCCGAAGGATCCCTATACGACCAACAGCTCCCGAAAGCCAACCGTATTTACTGCGGCTGTCAGTCTATTGAGTGGGACCTAACAGCACGCCAACCTAACCAATGTATCAGATGAAGAGGTTTTGTATAATAGGAAATAACACGCCTATTACGCAACTGCAATAGGAGGCCTACTGGATTTACCCGATATTACGCCAAAAGGGGTCAGGTGTTGTCGCCTGTTACTACTCGTTACGGCTCCATCGGCTGATTCTAAAGCCTACCTGTTAGTGGTCCTGAAACATCTGAATGAATCATCGATGATTGAGACATGAGGTCTCTCCGGTGCTAGTAAGCCCGTAGCTGAATATTGTGCGACTACATGCAGTCCCCGAGTCCCGATGAATGTCTAGGGTCGGTAGTATAGTGCGGGTAATAGCATTCTAACAAGAGCTTTGTCTCACGTTTGCCACGAGATAGGGTGGTCCCTTACATTAGTGCATTCGTCGTACACGTAACTCGCCTAACTGCATGTGTCGATGTTCAACGACCGACGTCTCGACTCTCGGGTTGAGAATGTGTTACATGTGGGAGTCACTGACTCTGATATCGTACACGGACCCTGCTTCCTAGACGGAAGCGAGACGTAAGAGCTGAGGTTAGACTTGTTAGTTAAACATACATTTTCCGATGCGGTTTTAGATCGGAAAGAGTTTTGAAACAGACATCCCGATGAGCTTGAGGAGAGGGCAAAATGATCGACTGCGAATAATCTCGGTCGTTTAACACCAAGGCGCGGGGGAGTTTGTAAGACGGGAAATGATGCATTTCCCGATCGCATCTTATGTGCCAGAGACGCGGTAGAAAAGCCTCTTGAGACTCCGAGATGAAGTTGGCTTTAAGTTAATCATTAAGGATCAAGCCACAGGAGATCAACGATGTAGGGCTGGATACTTGAGGTTTGGAAAAACGACGATCTCGTCGATCAGCTAGCTAGTAAAGGCCACGACCACGGCGATCGATCTATTAGCGATATAATTAAGCGCGGCACGTGTCGTAACCGCTTCCTTTTTCTTTTCGCCTTTGGGCCTGTTCTCGGCTCCGGACTAAAATTGCCCTCGTGGATGATAAATTGTGAAACACATCGGCGAAGATGTATATGAAGTGCAGGATAGCGTCTTGGAAAGCCGCTTGCCCGCAGGTAACTCCTGTATGACCTATATTAAGCTGACATACGTAAAGTCATATATATATGTCAATAGGCTGAAGGCTCGAGTTGCGCAACATTATATTCCGATGCTTCGGTGAAGAGGAATAATAATTTGCGGCCTTGCCAATTCGACTTAGAACAAAAAGTGTCTTGGAAGTCTTGTTTTTATGTGACCTTGTTAAAATATAGTGAGGAAAAGCGCCAAGGCTAGCCGTCCCTGAAGCCCGATTGGTAGCAGGGAACCCGGGATCGTGGATTCTAATATGTAAAATAAATAAATAAATAGGTTCTTTCAGAGCCAAGCAAAGGGATGGACGCGTAGTACCATGTGCTAATCAACCCCAATGCTACATTAGCTGCGCAGAATGCCGAAGGCGATGATCCGGGTGGATGAGCCGGAGGTAGGATTTGTAGTTTGCAATATGGTGAATTGCTTACCTTACTTACTATACAAGTTTGCTTATTAGGAATGATGCCTATGGACTGGACTGGAATGATGTATAAGGAAGTTGATAATTAATAGTGTTAATTGGCTCGGTGACGGTAGTATACCAGAAAATAAAATAATGAATCTTGAAATGAATGGACATAGTTGGCGCGTACGTAATTCCTCAATACATGTATGTAGCTTGCAATATTAGCTTAGACTTGGTAAGTGAGGTATAACTTGTACACATATTCCTTCCATCATGATATCATGATGCTTACAGCAGTACCTTGTAGTTATGAGCAGGTACCCGTCCACGCTAAAGAAAAAAATATGATGAGATATGTACATGTATACTACTGTGAGACACGAACAAGCTGCGGCTGTGCCTGCATTAGTGCTGGACATTAGTGCTAAGATACACATGTACCTAGTTTTATGCAGTACTAGCACGTTTTTTAAGTGCAGTTTTAATGACCACAGTACCAGTCCAGGTCCTTATCTAAAGGTTATCATTCGTTGGAAGGTTGGAAGGTGTATCCCGTTTAACAACCGAGAGCGAATTTGTAGTAAATTTCGCTTATGCAACCCCACCCACCCCCTTCACCAACTTTCCAACTTCCCAACTCCATAAACAAAGACCATCGATCGAATCGAATCGGAGAAATTGTTCTAGGCTGGGTACTAGAGATCCATAGAGGACAACCTAGCGACTCAATAGCCTGCTAGCTTCTATTCTTGAAAAGACTACATACGCTACAAGCAAGTTACCGTAGCAAGCAGAAAACCCGAACCCTGTCCCTTGTTGACAAATGGATAGCTCCAGGTTCCAACAGGGAAGTCCTTGTCTTCATTGCTGACGCTGTCTTCTCCCTCGCAGATGTTATCGCTTCTGCAGGTGAAATGTGCCGATGTGATGGATTCTGGCAACTCTTACAGAAATGACAAGTCGTCTCTACCATAGTATGTTATGGCATTGCTGTTGTATATTGGCTAAGGTCGCATAGCTACGCCAAGGCAGCACAGATATCGCGCCACAATGTCCGAATCTTTGGGGTCCGAGATGCATAAGCTCACGTCTTATTACATGCAGACCCCAAATTGCGGTACCTTCTCCGTCGCATTTCTTGACAGGCGCCCGGCCTAGACTAGCGGCGCCTTGTCGTCCCTTCACACGGCTAGGTCCAACCGGCTTCAACACCCAATATGGGAACGCTCGGGGGAGCGCTCATGCCACCATAGCGCCCTGACCAGTGTTGTTCTTGCGACAATTTCATTGAAAAGGCCCGGTGGGCTGCTGACCCTATGAAATATGATCCTTCTGCTCCTTTTGTCGTTACCCCCATGTTTCCCATACTTCTACATAGTATAGCATCTGTCTATTCCAATACACCCGGATACCGATCGTCACCAGTCATAGGACCGACTCTCCAGTTCCAACATTATCCCCGCACGCTGCCTTGGATGTATTTTGTTGCCGCATTGTCGTCGTAACTAAACGGAGCGATTCATTGGTCTTGTGTTCTTCTATACGGGACACATTCATTTACCCGCCAATCCTATTATATTGGCCAGTTCGTCCCCGCAACGGAACCATATCTGTCCAGTGCCCGCATGACAATACCGGGCTCGGAATCTAGATCTGTTGAATATAATAAGGGCACATGGTGGAAACAGCTTCAGTTTTTATCTTTAAAGTTATTTCCTACCTTCAAGCTTCGAGATACAATCAGTTATCGTAGTATACGGCGGGTTACTACGACTTTAAGAGTAATTACGGGCCCAGAGGCTCTCGCATCACGAAGTGATGTTTGAACAATCGATCCGCTGATCGGTTACCTGCTTCGGCAACACAATGCTTCCAGTTTGTTCCTTCTGGCGCCAGCCGTCGCTGCGCCGCGGGTGTGGTCCGCACTACCCTGCCGTTTCACCTTACCACAAGCCTTGGATACAAATGGCAGTGATCGTCCTGATCATTTCCTGTTGGGTCCCCCTAACAGCTGCTATTTCACTGGAGGACACCCCGCGATCGATTGGCACAAAGTTGCTGATTGATACGCGGATACCGGTTCTCGTTAATGGTCAATGGCAGATCATGTCCGAAGAAGAATTACTCGATCGCGACCTCGTCCGTAGAGTGCCAGCGACGCAGACATATGAAATCAATGTCTCGGAGGCTACGGCTACGACTACGACTGGATCCAGTACTGCTGCTACAACGGCCGTCGCAACAAGTCCCCTTCCAAGTCCTTTCGACGGCGCGCTCGCTGCAAACTTCTCTGGTGACGATGGAGGCGGATCTTGCCTTAACTTCATCGATAATTTTTTGGCGGATCCTCAATTCCAAACATGTTATCCTTTGTCACTACTTCTTAAGGCTAGTTTGAAATGTCTCTCGGCGCGTTGGAATTACAATTAACAAATTTTATAGAATTCCGATTCTTTCTTCCAGGCTATGAGATCCCTGGTCGAAATAACACAGGTCCTAGAAAAAGCGTGCAAGGTGCCCGACAAGCAGAATTGCACGAATTATCTTAATAACCTTGCCGACCAACTCACGTCCGATGATAATTGCGGAGAGGATTACAAGAAGCAGAATGCGCTCGTCGTCCAGGCTTACAAGGGAATGAAGGCGTATGAGGAGGTCTACGGCGCGACATGTTTGACGAATCCGGATACCGCAACATATTGTTTTGTCAGTGCGGTTACTAATCTCACCACTTCTTCTAATGTCTATCTTTACAATTTACCTTTCAACTCATCCCTACCCGAATCGGCCTTGCCTGCTTGCGACTACTGCACAAGCGAGACGATGAAGATATACCAATCGGCGGCGGCTGATCGAAAGAAATGGATAGCAAATACTTACGTGCAGGCAGCGCAGCAAATCGACGCAGAATGCGGTCCGAACTTTGTTAACACGGCGCTTCCTGATCCACTCCCAGATAGTGCCGCGCCATCAATGGTGCAAGCACCGTTTTTGCTCATGCTATCGATGCTATTCATAACCATCTCACGCTTGGTTCGATAACCTATACCTCACCCCAACGGTTAACATTTAATTCTAAACATACGGTTCTTCCCTTCAGTGGCGTATTTAGGGTGGGATTGGACGTATATTATGCTCGTTCTGGATACGAGTTTCAATACGGGACTGGATGATTTTCACGAAACGGCGATATATACACCGGCGCATTTGATACCCATTCAATATCACTTCCTTTGTTTCTGGAATCTACAACATCTTTTTTTTTCTATATTTACATTAATCACCTATATTCTTACCATTACCATGCAACAATAGAGGGGGCTTGTAGAAGAGGAACAAGGCGCAGGCATATGCGAGACCTTTTTGAGTCTGGCAGCTTGGATAAGGTTAGACGGGGTCTCATGATGGCGGTGGTGGCTGTCGTCGATCAGGACATGTGTACCTGAGACAATTGGGGGCGGAGCATGAGTTGTGCTCACAACGAAAATAAGAATTCGTGTACATATTTTTTTACAGCCTGCCAATGCAGAAGGGCTTAGTGCTTAATGCACAGAAAGGCTGACCAGATGAATAAAAAAAACAAAGTATCTACGGATGCGATCCGACACTGTACGTATCACCATAAATACCCTATACACATAGTTACACTACATCCTATTTATGATACTAAGTAAAAAGAGCATCAAATGCTCGGAGGATCATCCGCAGTTGGTGTCTCGGGCTGATCTGCATGAAGCACATTTTCTTCGCCCTGCCGTGAGATCGGCGACAGGTGGGGGAGCAACGTATTGTAATTCTTAGGTACATAGGCAGACTGGTAGGTAGCTAAGACCGTGACTCAGCTAGCCAACCCAGCAATTTATTTTCGGCCGCCTGCCTAGGCCTCTAGGCCTCGACATATGTTCCAACATGTCATTTGTCATAATCAGAATCAACGGATAGTTGCGCGTACCACATGCTCGAATGCCCGCGGCCGCCTGTTAATCTCGGGAATGGTCGCCGGTCGGTCGGCTGCAGAGTGACTAGAGTGCGACGTAGATGGACCCCGAAACGTCCTTAATGTCCCTATCGATGGCACGAATTTCGCAGATAAGATGTAGCTGTAGTTTTTACTAGCATAATAGGAGGCTTAGAAGCAAACGTTAGATGATTAAACCATCGAACCCGCGTAGAACGTATTATAGAACAATTTTTTTTATTCTCTCAAATGTGTAAACCTGTATCCAACAGTCAATCATATGTACACTACCTATGTACCACCTATGAACAAACCCTAACTTCCTTCCACCCATTCATGCCTATCTCCGCGTCTGCGTCCGCGTCCGCATCAACGTCCACGCCCACATCTTCTTCATATCCATCATTACCACGCCTTCGTCTCAATAATCCACCTAATCCGCAAATCCAAAGACGTCGGCAATAGCAAGGGTATTCGTCCTTACGCCCAATAGCGCGACGAAAATACCTACTAGATCCACGACCAGTAGAACAACAGCCGCCATCATGAACCGCGGGCTGAAGACTCGGTACAGCATGAGATGGCGTCGTAAATACCCTGCCCAGGCCATAGTGGCTAAGCTCTCGACGGCGTAGTACGCGATGAATGCGCCGAGGGCGCGGCTCGTGCTCTCGAGCACGCCTTTGCGCTTTGGACTCGTCTTCCAGAGAACTAGAAGGGGTACGGCGGCGGCGGCGAGGATCTGGCCGGCGAAGGTGTTGAAGGCGACGACGAGGGGGCTCCAGGGATAGCGCACGGTGAAAAGCGGGATGAAGGCAGCATCCCATTGGATGGAGGCGGGGACGGCCTGGTGGCCTGTCTTGAAGAAGTGGAAGTTGCCTAGGAGGGCGAGTGTTACGGGGCCGATGGTCTCGGCGGAAAGGTCGTTGAGGTCGATGATCTCGGCGAGGGAGAGGATCTGCCATAGCATGATGGCGATAGCGCCACCACCCATAGGCTTGGAGAGGAGGATTAGTGCAGCTGTGAAGTTGATGGGCAGGAACAAGTATCGAGCACCGTTTGTATTACCGTAGCCGAGGACAGTGATTTGCGCCGTTCGGCTGTTGGATGATGTCGTGAGGATGGAAACGCAGGGTGGAGCCCAAATAAATGCTGTAGTGCCGGCTATGAATGCCAAAGCTAAAACCAGCTGAGCGACAGAGACATGGATAGTCTTCAACATTTTCTGCGGGATCGCAGTGATCCACTCCCCATTGTCCGCGGCGTCAAGAGTCCAGTAGATAGCAGCAAGGAAGAGAGCGCTACGGAAGACGTAACCGATCCACACGGGTGCAAGGCCTTCGTATGACCGCGAGGTCCTCATGTATCCTTTAACTATAGATGGGAGAAGAAGAAAAGCGGCAAAGGGTATAGCGAGTTGCCAAGGGGCCGAAGTCGATGAATTGGCGGATGCGTAGTATGTTGATGTACAGTAAGGCATTTGCTCGTCTCTGCAAAGTTTCGAGAAGGAGGCCGCTCGTGTAAGGATGACGAACACGATAGAGTGATAAATACCCAGAGTCCGATCGCGAACTGAGGGACGCCGAAGCGCAGCGATAGCACTTGCAAAACCGAAGGTCGAGAGGAAGAATAGTGAGATTGAGTCTTCCCAGATAGTATATGAGTTGGAAGCGAACCCAATAGACTGGCTCAAGGTGAAGACAACGGCCAGCCATCCCCAGGAGGTGGTCGGTAGGAGATTGAGTATCCGTATCCCACGGATCTGGAGTAAGATACCAGCCACAGCAATCATACTCCCAATGGCCGTTGCAGCAACGGCCCAAAGCCATTCATCAGATCCTGAGAACATAACAAGCGCAAAGCTCGGCACTCCTATTAACCCACCACCTAGGAGACCCGCCTTGACAAGTGACTTGCTCAAGTTTTTATAAGACGTAGCTTCTGGTTCTACTGTTGATCCTTGCAGTTCTAAGCTCTTCTCAGCAAACTCAAGCTCGGCATCATCCAACACTGAAAAGTCTTCGTCTTCATCCCTTGAAACGTAGAGTAATAATGTGATGACACCAAGTGCCATCACTGAAATGCCTAACACCATTTTAGGCATGTCGAATCTGGCCCAGAGGTCCTTACAGATTCTTAAGGTCTCCTCCTGGTAAGCAGTGTAGGCTTCATATAGGGCTTTCCATGGTTTAACTTTGGTGTCTGACTGGTCAAGAGCTTCGGCACCGTTCCAAAGCGATGCAGGAGACCCGGGCTTGGTGCTTTGCTCGATACCCCGAGCTTTGAAATAGGATGCTTGGTATCTCCTGATTCCTGCGGATGTTACACTGGAAGCAGCGGCAAGATGGTCCCAAGCATTCCCCTTAGGGCCTGCGAAAGCTTCTTCAATCGGTCGACCGAGATTGTTGTATGGTATAGGAATACCCAGGAGAAGTGCTAGGGTCGGAACCAAGTCGATTTGGTTCACTGGCCGGATCTTAGCTGTCGCTGGTGGCGTCACAAAGTCAGGCTTTGTCCGGCCGAATAGTGGCTTTTTCGAGTACATCCACAGAGCAGCTTCCACCTCATCTTCACTTTCACCACCATGATCACCCTTGCTGTCCATTCCATGATCACCCATGACGACAAGAAGTGTATCGTCGTCAATTTCCTTCACAAGGTCCTGAACGAACGTATTCATCTGCCGGAGTTTTAAAGCCATGGCAGCATGGTTAGGCCCATATCTGTGGCCAGCATGGTCCACGCCAAGCAAGTGCCCTATAAGGACATCCCATTGTGGCTTTTTGTCGGCCTTCAATAACGGAAATATATGTTCTATGACACCATTGTCAACAGTGTGCAGATCCCAGACATTAAAGCTGTCATAGGCTCTGCTAATGTTTGGTTGGAAATAATCAGGAAATAGGGCGGTCCAAGTATCGTCTCCCAAGTGGACGATTCGCTTTCCTTGATCTCTCCATTGTATCAATAGATTATCCTCTTCGATAGCCGTTCCAGAGAAGCTGGACCCCATATCGACGAATGTAGGCAAGGTTCCAGTAGTTAGACCTTTGAGCCTTTGGAGAGTAGCTGTCGGCGGATCTGCAATGAATGGTCGCAGGAACGCATTTCCCGGTGACTTAACCGAAGTCTCATAGAGAAAAGGGAGCGCATTATGGTACACCTCAGCAAGGCTTTCGTCCTCAACTGGGACCGTGAAATCGTAGCGTAGAGCGTCTATCAACACAACGACAGCCTTGTTGAAGGTCTTAGGATGCCAGCAACCTCCCTCCACGGTACCTTTTCCCTTCCACTCCAATAACAGCTCGCTGGGTGGGTTCTCGCACTCCGATCGTTCGTCCAAAACCAACCTAGTCAAAAGAAAGCCACTAGTAAACAGCAATATCCCAACAACGTGCATGCATAGTAACCAAATCCAAAAACCTAGGGTCCAATAACAGCGACATTCAAAAGCAGTCTTTCGGCGTGCTTCGAGAGCCACGCGCTGCGATTCATCGGTCGCAGAGGAGCCATTATTCATTCTTGAAGCGCCCTCGAGCTCCTTTTTACGCTTTGCGCGGGCCCATTCGGCGGCAATGGCCTTATATTCGGTGGGGGGGGCTTTCGGTCGAGCATTACGGGAGGGCATGATGGTGGGATGAGAAGCAATTAACGCGTCGTGTAGGGCTCAACTGCAGCCATTGGCTTCTGCAACCAGGTTCTACTAGAAAAATAAAAGGACAAGAGAAGGACTAGAAACAAAATGTGAGTAAATACACACGTGGGAAGTTGGTATTAAAGAAGTATCATCACAGCAAGTTTGAAACAAATATATGCAGTGAAGCTGTAAAGTGAGAAAAAGTAGAGCTTCTAACCCGTGCTTGTGGGAACCCTTAGCCACTGCCTTAGAAGCCGTGGTACATCCATCCCGTTATGACGAACCCTTGCGACCCATGGATTAAGGTACCCCGACACCCCCACCATACCCAAATTATGTACGTAACCTTAAGCACCTCCTTACCGAATTAGGTACATAGGCTCCTAATACTTGGATGGGTGGGAAACCCTATAAAATAGGGACTAAGCTGCATTTGAACTCAACCTTTCAATGTCCCCAAAACAAGATATACCGCAAGGCTTCTAGCCCACAGTTTCAATCACCCGTTAGTTATTATATGTACTCTATTTTAGGAAGTATGTCATGACATAGTACATAGAATTCTTCTGAATGTTACCTAAACAGACGATTTTAATCTCCCGTCGTCAACCTAAACGTCAACAAGTCTTTCTTCACAATGTCGTCCTTCTTAGCCTGCAGCTCTTCCATATCCCACTTGGCGTTGATAAACCTCCCGCTCAACCACGGCCGGTTCTCGGAAGATAGCCATACCATGGTATCTGCTGGGAGCTGTGCTTCATCAACCAGGAGTTGATGCATAGACGGAGGCATCTGAAATGCCAACTCTGTCTTGATGCCACCGGGATGGAGAGCATAGCAAGCCAATCCCTTATCCTTGTATTCGGCTGCTAAGAATTCTGCGAGTCGGCACACTACGAACTTGGTGGATTGGTAAGCCGAAGCGCTAGGTATGACTGCAATAGCGCCGGCACTCGTCGCGATGATGTTGGTCTTGAGATCACCTTCGAGCAGCAGTGATGTGAAGTACCTGCTACATAGGTAGACTCCCTTAACGTTGACTTCGTACGCTGTCCACCATTCGTCCGTCTTGGAAGCGCCGATAGGGAACCATTCTGGTAGGTACCCAGCATTGTTGACCAATACATCCAACTTTCCCCCGAATTCCTCCGAGATGGTCTCTGCCGCGGCCTTGACGCTGTCCTCCGATGTGACGTCTAGGTTTAAGCTGACGATCTTGGGTTCTCCCTTGCGACCCGCTTTTCTTGCGGCTTCTTTGATCTCCGCTACAACACTTGACAGATCAGATCGAGCTCCGATGCCTATCTTGGAGCATCCTGCTGCAGCGAAGCTGAGTGCTGTCTCTTTCCCGACGCCCTTGGATGCCCCGGTGATCAAGACAGATTTGCCAGATAGGTCCGCATTCTTCGGGGATATGTACTCGTATGTATCGGTATGTATAGTTCGAGTAAAGTTGCCAACTGCTTCTCTGTTTGCAGCGGCCGTTGCCATGATAATGAATTTATTTGGATCGTATTCGAGCTCAAAGCAAACAGGATCTCACCACCTATGAAAAACATATCAACATGAGGAGCACCTAGTCAGGCTTTATAGCCCACGATAAGGGGAACCAGGGTACGGACATAAAGGAGCTGTGCTGTTACCCACCTCACTCCGAGGTCGTCAAGGAGCTGACAAATTCTTCGGTAGTTGCGGCCTCTGACCGAAGTGGACGTTATTAACTCGACCACGATTGGATATGTATGTGGTATTACCACCCTAAGCAACAACCCGACCAGGAGATATCGGTTTCAGACGGCCCTAAGTTTTGACTGATGGGGGGTTACAATCTATGGACTTATGAATAGTAGTGCTAATATCATAGCACATATGGAAAAGGCCAAAGACTGTCTTATATACCCCCGGATATGTCGTAGCCCGACCGATGGTTCCATTGTTAGCATGCAAGGGGGTAGTAGCATGTCATGACTTTTTACAACATTTCCAGTCTGTCGGGAGTGGCAATCCAAAGGAAAACAAATCTGAGTTGAACGACTTGCGCCGATTATTTCCGAGTATAGCTATTTAGAAGTAACTACATCTTTGATGCCTTAAAATTTTTGAAGTGATATCGATCGGCACTTACATAGCCGCTACCGCTTCATGCAGTCAGCACCATGGTTCCTTTACGGCACGACCCGGTACTGGTACTGGTCCTGTACGGCATATTATGTACTATCAGCCTGCTGTTCCGGTGACACTAAAACGGCGAGACCCCGGCGACCCCCACCGACAAATGCGAACTTAGGTATGCGCTTCGTAGATCCCGTTTATCTATATATATACATAAGCGGCGTTGAATGAATTGCTACGGTTACCTGATCGTTTAGGACGGAATCATGGTAGGTTTTGTCCTACTCCGCAACTACTGAGTCCCCCGGCAAGGCCTGTCATTCGTCACCGAGATGACTTACTACGGCTGCGACTCTACGGCAAGATTGTTTCGCATGTTTGAGGTTACATGCACCATGCTTTACCTTTAAATATCAACATAGGCACCGTTCACCACCAGCAGCTGTGCCGCAAGAACATCGTTTACAGTACCTATCGCGAATAAATAGGACTCTTTCAAGGAAGGCCTGCCAAGGAAAAGAGAGTTAGCCGTCTGCCTGTGCAAACAAGGAATAGAAAATTCCCCGGATGATCTGAAACGTTATCGAATATTATACAGATCATATCATTACTCGGCACTGCAACTCTTCTATCAGACTTATCAGCTCCTACAATGGACTATTCATACGGATAATGCCACTCAAGGACTCTAATAGGCTATCTCAAAAAAGTTCTGTCGCTATTTTAATAGCGTCTCGGAAGGGCTGAATGCCTTGCCATGTTGCATTGATATGCCTGTCTTCCTACACAACTTGGAGTCAAATTAATTGTACGAGTGTAAGTACCGCCACCACCTCAGCCAGGCTATGGGTATTCTACATCACGTTTCCCCTATTCCATTGGAGTTCGCTTCTCGCTCCATAGTTCATCTCGTTGACTATCAGCACGCATGTGAAAATGAGTCAGCATCGAAAGGACAGCCGCGGCGCTCACGTTTCACAGAAAATTTCTATCTCGTATAAGTTTCATCTATGTAAGGTACGTAACGGTACGACACTGAAGGACATTGGTGCGTGGTATTAATAAAAGCCTCGCAAGGGCTCACATCAGACATGATTGTTGCTACCTAATTGACAAACTTCGGACAGCGAGTTTCCCCGTCGATCAAAAGAGATATGATCTGCTTCGCGGGAGACGAGAGATCCCAGAACCTCTTGATATTGGAATCGATGCATAGGTGACAGTGAACTACGTCATGGGAGAGAGAGAGGCAGTAGTTTACGAATACATGCTGATTACCCCAGCTCCGAGTTCTAATACCCATGAATTCCTTCTTCCAGCCTTATTCTCGGAGCGACTTGAAGTCACCTCTCAAACCCTAGGCGATATCCGGAGCAGCGGCTTGCGCGCGTCGAGTATTAGCGAGTGGCGCAAGCCACCAGCAGACTATCTACCTAGGCAAGGGATGGCGTCGTTCCCCTAAAGCAAGCATTGTTAAAGGATTTCTAGAAAAGAATGTGTGCGACCCAAAAGCTCAGCTTAGGGCTACCAACCACCAACCGAAGTTACACAATGATTTTCCCAAGCGAGCGCCCGTGATGTCCCGCTTGTTTCATGCCTAAGGCAGCATTCCATCATCTCAATATTCTGAGAAACAGATCTGTTTGCTGCTAGAGGCAGGGAGACGAGATTGATCTACATATATAGTAGACTAATATCTATCGGTATGTTGATGCCTAGGTGGATTTTCATGTCCCTTTTCACGTCTACGAGCTCACGACAGAAGGTCTCCATATACGTACAGGTGGATGAAAACATCAGCGGTATAAACGAGACAGAAGAAAAGATCACGGTAGACGATGAGTCTCGAGTCTAATCCCACCCTGGGACTTGCTAACGAGATCTTCGGCAACTTGCCAAGACGGGCCGAGGGCGGACGCATGTCTTAGATATCTTCCTCATGGCGCGCTCCCTGCTGACCGCCCACGAATGACTCGCATCATGGCTTGATTGGGCATCAAGGGGGCCCTCAGCAAGCCACACACGGCTTGTTCTATCGACCTGCATGGAATGCCTCTATACTTGAGGACGCTGTCTAAGATAATGATATGATGTACGCATACGTAGAGCTAAAGCTCCAACGCTATGTCCCGGCAGCAAGCTTATCTCTTTTCTTTTTGCTGCCTGAATAGGTACCTACCTGCCTATCCTTTCCCTCTATATCGAGGCCGAGCTGCCTGCTTAGGTAGCCAATGACCTGAGTTCAGGCACCACCGTGTTACCTGGATATAGTCCGAGTTATCTGCAAGCGTTGATGATCGTCGTTTCTATACTACTGATGACGAGCGTCTAAAACAGACTCATAGATGTCATGGATCCACCGCTACATCTATGGGGCTGTTGTGTGGACTAAAGCGAATATCATATACAGCTTTGGATGTAGTCCATCGCTTTAGACTATAAGTGGGTGAGAAGCTAGACAACTGAGTATCGGTAAGTATTGAAGAAGGATTCACATCTTCCGACCTCGGCGCATTCAACTTGAAGAATGTCTTCTCTGCATGAGAACCCAACATTGTAGTTTACCACGTGGTTTGCAAAGCAAGGGGCATATGCGACTTGGTTTGTGCCATGTAATTAATTTAGCTATACAACTGAGAATATATACCGCGACCAGTGGCCCTGCTTTTGTCCCGCACTGGAAGGCTGGTTGTCCGTGGTGGCCTTAAAGATGGAAGACAAAAAACAAAGGGGTATCGTTATATACAAGACCGAATATGTACCTAGAGCCATAGATGGTCACGAAACAACCAATCCGGGGCTCGCCCTCCACTCCGGTCCCTCCTCCAACTCCCTCGCCTCGTCCAAGAGGCGATCCGAAGGGTGATGTAGAAAATTTTGCCTTGTATAGGTACAACATTATTCATGCATGTATGTATGTCTGTCGTCCATGTTCCTCCATCATATGTATACCCTGGCTAGTAGTGATTGGTTGTGTATCTGGTCTTCACAGGGTTCCAGCGGGCAGACCAGACTCGTTGGAGCTCAGGAGAACTGGGAGCGATCTTTTTCTTTTAGGCCCCCGATTTGGTCCATGTCGATCGAGTAGAAGCCAGTGCTGCTCTCTTTCTCGTATGCGGGTAGTTGTTCCTCCTTGACAGGCTCAAGACCGACAGAGGTCTCGCCGACTCGGACAACTACAACACGACCGCTCTTGTTGCGGCCATTCTCATCCTGTTCGTCAGGGAAGGTGATGTGAATCTCTGGGATGTTGGTGGGAGAGTAAGGAGGTGCGTTGGGGTCAGCCAGCATGGGGCGACCGTTCACGACCAGAATACTCGATCGGCCGTCAGCGGTCTGGATGGTCAGACGACGGGTGTTATCATCATGTTTTATGTCGTTGTA
Organism: Hypoxylon sp. EC38; assembly: GCA_002120335.1. Taxonomy (NCBI): domain Eukaryota; kingdom Fungi; phylum Ascomycota; class Sordariomycetes; order Xylariales; family Hypoxylaceae; genus Hypoxylon; species Hypoxylon sp. EC38. The sequence continues at coordinate 1,395,823 of KZ111240.1, forward strand.
CTGCGGCAGGGTCTCTTTCTGCAGTTGCTTCTCGCGCTTTGCTCTTCGTAGCATGATTAACAAGGCTACCATAACGAGGGCGAAGAAAGCGACGCCAAGAAAAGCAATCATAAGGTCGACGACGGTGTCGGACTCGCCACTCAGCGACAGGTCCCGCCTAGAAAGGATATCATTGCCACGGGCAATAAGGTTGCTGAAAGTAGACATATTGACGATTATTTACTGCAGATCTGATGATATGGAGATTGTCGTTGGTTAATGTCGGATGTCAAGGGATGTCGGCTCAGTCGAATAATCAACGAATGGCTTAGCTACATTGAAACAATAGTTAGATATTTGACTCGATAGTGTATCAGGATATAAGAATTCAGTTCGAGACATTGATAAACCTACGTAAGGGAGAGTTGGGGTCTCGATACTTCGGAGAACTCCTGAAGAAAAAAAGACCGGACGGTATCAACTGAAAAGAGTGAAGCTGAAACCAAAAGAGTGAATGAGAGGATAGGCGATGGTGCCAAATGCCAAATGAATGGACTTCTCTGAACCGACAAAGCAACGTCAACGACAACGACAGCAACGACGATGAAGATCGTGAAGAAGGAGAAAGGAAGAGGGATTGAGGAGTTGAAGAGGATGAGCGAGATCAACTGGCAGTGGGTCCACTCCTGGTCGGCGAGTAAAAGGGGATTGGCTGATAGTGAATCTCATTTACAAGGTTGCTGGTGCTCCTGGTGCTTGTCGCCCACTGTAGCTCCACACGTAGCGAACAGGGCTCAACAGGCACCGTCCTCTGATTCGTCAGAGCTATTGAGGAGTTCAGGATTTAACGCTGCTTAATTTCAAGATCGTCCAATGAAGCCCTTGCAGAACAATGAAAAGCGGGTAGCTTTGCACAGAAACGGTCAAGGTCCAATGACGCTAGTTACCTAAAACAGAGCGGAATAATACCTTAACAGGAGGACTTCTAGACTTCAAGGTTTTTTGGGGAACTTCATCCAATCATTGATAAGCCTCTACAAGTAAATAAGTACCCACTTACTATTTCACACTTTCAATGCAACAACATCCACAACGGAAAACGTTCAATGATAGGTGTCAATTCCGTTTGAAGAATAGTACGGGATAGTTTTATGGTATCATCAAGCTTCAGCCTGACCTTAGCTACCAATCCCCTACCGGCTCTTCTTGCCGATCTACACGTGGCTTTGGGGACTTGAACTTAACGATACCTAGGAGGTAGGCATTTGTAGTCCTATACAAAACATAATTATAAGCTGGATGCAGCTCATGTGGATAAGTGGACTGTAGCAAATCAGTTGTGGGAACTCCGAGTCCTTATTCTATTCTATTCTTAGAATATAGAGTTATAGGTAAGGATGGTTATCAAGGAAAGGAGGCAGTGGTCCAAGCGTCTACGCCTCACCGAACAGCTTACGAATCTCAACTCCGAGTCGCCCAGTCCGGGAGTGCATATGAGGGAGATCGAGATATTGAGAAGAGAAGGTTTGTCAAAGAGGAGTTTGATGGCTAATTGTACCATCAATCAATCACGTCTGCTTCAACTGTCCCTCAAACAGTCACGGATACCTGCTAGCGAGAGGGATCGAGAGTGTATCACGGATGTCTCTTTACTCGACTGGCGGTGCTTCGATATCTGCTAAGCGCACGCAACAATACTATTCATAAGAACATTATTCAACCAGAGAAAAGCATCATAAGAAGGTCAAGATTGATAAGGATTCAATATCAATGATACGCAACATGATCTATACACCTCGAAACATTCATCGATGAGATCAAGTCAGTCGATCACACTTACATCGACCAAGTCAAGAAGCCTCTCGGTCTAGCGCGCTTATCATATCCCCCGCAGCGGCGTCGGTGCTAAGTTAGAATTGAGACACTGCATGTTGAGCGGTGTGCCCGATGACATCTTTCTCCGGCTGCGCTAAGTGTCAGCATGGGGATCCAGGTTTGCGCATACTCTAGGATCACCGACTGGCTCCTACCTACCTAGCATTGCGAAACTGCCAGTATCGTTAGAGATCTTCGCTCGTCAGCTGGGTTTGCTAAGTCAATCCTGCTTCCTCTTCGTCGGAAAACAGCTCTATGCATAAGCTAGCCACCCCACGTCAAATGTCTCACAAGAATCGGCTGAAGACGGTCTTTCTATGGCTAGAGACCTGCAGCTATCCGTAGAGGGGGGATCTGTGGCCTACACTTGTGCATATGTTTCATTCTTAGGCGCGAGTCGGACACACGAGAATTGAAAATGACAAACATCATGCACGAGCCGCTCATACAAGGCTTCTGCAGGACTCATATCTCGGATCTTCGATCGGGAAGCCACATTCATATCAACAGCAGCTATATCTCACTGCAAGTATGACTTTAGGGCTACCCGTATATCCTATGCTGTAAATGAACGAGGCAGGCGATCATGGACACAAATCGCCTATTGTAATTACGTCTAATGATTTGGACTGTGTTTCAGGGGTTTATGTACTCTTGTCAATCTTGACGTATCGAGCATGCCTCATGGAGTCTTGCTACTACTAGATCATCAACGCCCTTGATTCTAATTGTTAGAGAGGGATGAACCGACCACCGAGAACCGTGTGGCGTGGGACATATTTCCTTAATAGAAGGATGGTGAGCCAACGAATTTACTCGTCGAGGCGAGTTCTAGCTGCGGTGTGACTGTTCAAGAGTGTCAGTGAAGTTGACAACAGTTCGACATACCGAAACCAACGGGCAACACGGTATCACGAGTGGCGGATATCCTAGGTGAGACCGCTACATGTCGTTCCATAACGGGAGATTGGCAATCGGTCTACATTCCCCAGGATAGTAACCTTCGTTCCTGCAACTAGATGATGAAGATTACGACATTCCTAAGCCTCTGGCGTCCGGGAGGCTGGCGCGGGACCTGCGTCTGGTCTCCCTTGGTTCCAGACTTCAGGTAGGTAAGCATTCGCACGTCCCAAGGCAAAAAATCCCAAATTAGAGCATCTCGCGCACATGCCATAAGTTTGACTACATTTGTTGACCACCGTAATGCCGTCGCAACGTGTACGCAATCAGCCTCCGGAGCGCAAATGCTAGTTGCTTGTTGGAAATGAAGGAACGGATAATTTAGGCAACCTTGCTAATGGGATTCGCTTGATACCAGCTGGTCTCCTTGGCTGCTGCTATGCGATATTTCCAGTAAGTTCCTAACAGACGGCTACCCAGGCCTCAACCTTGGTGCGACGATTGGGTAGGTAAAGCTCCCACCAATGCTACCATGGATGCTTCAGAGAGAATGCCGTTTTCCCAGACTACCGGGCTCGTCAAGTCGGTCCAATTGGGTGGACAACAACCAAGCGGTTGTCTCCAAGACATGTAGGGGGAGCCACATAAAGTGATCTGCCCCGTACATCCGTAGTCGCCCTTGTGCTACGAGCTGTTATTATACATACCTACTTTGCTGGTAACTGTGGCAATAGTGCATCTTGGCCATAGCAACTAGGAGATAATATATGAAATATTAGTATCGTGGATCACCTCTCTTTCCCTCACTTTCTCCCTTCAAGTTGAATATATCTTTTTTTTTCCTCACGCCCTTGGCCAGCTGAAGCCTTTGGTCTACAGGGAGCGGCTCGAGGACGGCAATGCCCAAGTGTCGATACAACCCAACTGAAATCGTATAAAACAGTTCTTTACTCTTTATTAGTCCTTGCTCTTGTTGATTTCTGCCTTTCCTCTCGTGCGACCAGTTTTTGTTGTATCAATTTGAGGCGGTGTCAATATAAAACACCTGACGACATATACAAAAATAAGAATCGGCAGCCCCCAAGCGCATATACGTTCGAACGGCACAGCAACAAAATTTTTGCAGGTTACTTTCCACGGATACATAACCGTCACATATTATCTCCACCGTAACGCGAAGATAGAGAGCGTTTCAGCGGCCAGGAGGTTAACATCGCCACCAACGGCCCCCGACTCTCTGTACAAAGGCCGCAGAAGTATTCGTAAACGGGCGACTATTATTATACATGTTAGTAACTCCATACCCGAACATGATTGGGAGAGTCGTAGTAGAAGCAGGCGGTTTGCTCATTCGATGCCCTCGTAGCAACTTGGAACTTTCTAGCTTAGCTCCAGAGTTCAACAGTTCAGTTAAGACATACCTAACAACTTTTGCAACAATAGCCCTAGCCGGCACGGAGGCTTGGCTGCAGCAAGACACCACCAACCATAATCGACTTTGATGGTTGTCGCAACAGGAACATTCCGTCTTCCATCTCCAACGAATTATATGTCGATATCTAGCGGCGAGAGTATATCGGAGCACTTATTAGAGTTCGATCTAGTCAACGGCACCCGCCCGTACCTGGATAGAATATTAAGAATATCTTGACATATAGGAAGAGCTAACCTGGTAGCTTCGCATCTAATTTTCTATCAGATAAAGGCGCTAAAGTGCAATAATTGGTAGGGTGTCGCGCGACCATCGGACATCAACTTCGAATCGAACACGCCACTAAATAAGATAGAACAGAAAAAAACGGCAAAGACGGCGGGAACGGGAGTCCCATCGAAGGACCCATCGCCCCATCTGCATCCGCGCCTCATCGACTGGCACTGACACTTGCATCTCGGCCCCTCCCAAGAAAAAAAAAAGAAGAGCAAAAAAGAAAAATAACCTTACTTCACTCCAAGCTATTATTCAAGCTATTTCTTCAATACATAGGGAGGGGAAGAAGCACGGGCGTTTTTGCCAATTTGCTGGGTCCTTCCTTCTTTATCAATCATTTCGCCGTCTCTCTTTCTGGTCTAGAGCCTATTTAGCTTGTTTGGTTGCCTTTTCATAAGGCTTGTTCCTTCTTTTACGAAGTTGTAAGAGAAGGAGAGCTATTACGGCATCTACTACTTACATAGGCCCATGCTTTGCCACGGTCCCTACCCTGGGGTTCATTATCTACCTGCATCTCGGAAACACTAAATTTTAGTCACGCAGGTAGATTCGATCGAGACTCCAGTGTCCCGTTTCTGCCTACATACGAACCGTACATGCCTATACATACATCCTAACATACATATATACATATACGTAACTTCTTGTCATCCATCGATTTCAGGAAACCCGTCGCAACATCTTATTCGATTAGGACCGTGGCTTAATCCTTGGCCGCTTGACTGCTGTCCGAAGTACATAACATACTACACCACGGGAAAAGGCACAACGGTACCAAACACGGTACATCCAAGAGTGAGAAAAAAAGGTACGGTTGAAGTGCTTGCCTTTCACTGAACCACCGAAACACACATGTACCCTGGTGGTACACGGCCCAGGCTGTTGCACAAGCACGAGCAGAGCGCATTAGGACCCGTAACTGATAACACCTCACAGCCCAACCTGAGTCGCTGCTTGCATTTTGCATTGCCCGCGTCGCCTATTAAAAAAAACAAGTACCTAACTTTAGGTATCTTTTTTTTAACGCTTGCCTTGCGCTGCCTTGCCATTGAGGTCAAGTTGGTTGCAACCCCCCCGACCTTCTATTTCCCCAAGATCTTCCAGATTCAACTACTGTCAAACTCGTGAATCGTTCTTTTTTTGGGGTCCACCCCCCCCTACACTACTACTGCGACCACTACCACTAACCAACTACTACCATCTTGACCCTATTCTAAGTTCGGCCTTAGCCTGGGTTTTGAGGTGCCGTTTGGGAGCTTGTCTAGGACTCTGGGCACCTGTTGGTTTGGGATTGATTTCTTTTCTGGGGCTGGAAGGACCCCTGTTTAGCTCCTGGACCGGTCAGGACAGGCAAAGATTGTGACTCGAGCCCTTTCTGAGTTTTACGAAAGAGTCCAACTCCATTTCTTAATCCAGCCAATCCAGAGCACAAAATCCGCCTCCCGCTTTGCGCAAAGCACCCCCCAAGAGGGTTCCAACCGTGGGGCCCATTCAAATAAGGCTCACTCACATTCTCGTTTTAACTTGCAACCTCTGGTACAATTGCCCGACTTACAAGTTACTCGTTCATACTCAGTTGAGGCCAGCCCTCACGGGGTAACCCAACTATACTTGGGCTGTACAGTACTTATTATAATATCCAAGGTCTTGCAAGCAAGTCCCTGCCACACCTGCAACCTTATTAACCTACGGTACCTACTCCACCAACCTCGATCCTATACATACGTTACCCTACGCCGACTTCGAAAGCCATTCTGCGCTCGCAGCCGAAAACGTCGCTCACCCTCGTCCCTCGACCAATCCATGACTGTTCCATGACCGCGCACAACCTACTACATACGTACATAATATACATCAGTCCTTCCTTCGACTGTGTTTGCCCGTCCGTTCACCTCGACTGTTCTTATCTTCCCGACCATCTTATTATTCATCCCCGATACTTCTTCCTTACGTCGACCTACTTTATTCCTCCATTCTTGTCGGATGACGACATTCGGCTCGCAAGGACAATATTATCCTGAGGATATATGCATAAGGAGACGACGTTCCATTAGAGCCTGCCTCGAGCGAGCTTCGATTACCAGTGGACCATTACTCCACGAGTCATAATAGAAAACAAAATTAGAGCGACCTGGGTAAGTTATCGCCCCTTGGCAGCCTTACCCGTTTGCTACCCTTTTTTATCAATGTACAAGCAGTTGATATCTCCCAACATTTCGTCAGCCTTAGCATGATCCTTCTTTCTCTCCTCCTTCTCACTCTAAACTTCTGAACTAGCGGCCTAATCTATTCTTTGTCTTGTAGTTCCATTTATCTGGGAGAAATTTCTCGCATACATACGGCGTATATAATAGATTTCGGCCTGTTCATTTCGCTTGCGACATTTGGAGATAACGATCACATACTACGATACTTCTAGTGCGATTACGAGGCTCTGAGCACTGTTTCCGACGGAGACGACGCAGCGCAACACGGTGTTCCTTACACATACCCTACTCCCATCATTTTAGATACTTGAACAGTTAACTCTGGGCAAACGTGGAGCTATGACTACAGCAGTGAGTGTCCCCTCTTGGCTTCTGACCACTCCTAGCTATGCAGCTAAGGATAGTGATGGTCTGGTACTCGTTTGTTCGCTACATCATGGATGCTGCCTATTAACCAATAGGATCACCCGTCGAGCATCTATTGACATGAATTCCACTTGCTTTGTCGACCTCGACACCCATGCTGACATATTTCTTAAATAGACACGGCCTAACGGCTTTCCCAATCTCGCGATGGGAAATCACACAAGCGACAAGGCTTCGCAGCCTCTCGGATCGACCTATACAGCTTGGCAATCAAGCGGCATATGGGGAAATGGTATCGGCGGTTCCTTGAACTCACGACGGGATGTAACAAGCTCAAGAGGTGTGTGATGTCCTACCAGAAGTAAACGTGTGCATGTCGTTAGAGGGTACTAACAGGCGCTGTAGAATCGGATGAACACTCACCGAGCGCTACTTCGGGATCTGCGCAGTTAAATTCACATTCTCAAGCTGCGCCATGGGTTTCTCGAGGCGGCATATGGAATCAAGCAGGGGGTGCACATCAGGGCTCATCGTCTTCTGGAAGCACTTCACCAACACGTACAAGGGATGGATTCCAACACAACTTCTCCGAAGTTTCGAGCAACTCTCACCTATTCCAGCTACGGCAGCCAGTAGGACAGAATGGATCAGTTGCCCCAAATAGAACGATCCCACCTGGTCCTTCGGAGTCCTCCGCTGCATTCAAGTATCCACCGAGTTACGGTGATTCAGTCGGCGATGATAGAGGAAACTCTAGTTTATATACATCAAACGGCAATACACAACTAGATCTTGATGCTTCTGGACTTTACCGACGCAACTCGAACGACCCGACATTCCTCAACCTCGGGCATAGTCGCCAGAATACTCTTGCGTCACGACAACCTGAGTCTGATGTACAGGCACCTTCTCACCGATATGACAACAGCTCCCACTACCCGTTCACAAAACTTTCCAGCCACTCCAAATCCCAGGCCCAGCGTCCTTCTGTTTCTGGTGCCTCGGCGGCTTTACCATCGGAGTCGGGTCGTTCCAATGCTTTCGGGTTTGGGGCAGTGGATGCTTCTCATGACCTTGAGGAGTCTTTCAAACGAGCTCTCGCGTTAGAGGACAACTCGGAGTCCATGACCAGTGGGTATGCAACTAACGGCCACTTCAATCCCACCAGTCAGCCGTTCCAGTTCAATCCCGGCTCACAGCCATGGAACGAGCCTGGAAACGGCTCAAGAGCTTTTGGCCAAAACATGCAAGAATCCTGGGCAGACCCGCTAGCCCCCTCACTCTACGGTTCTCGTAGGGCTCCAGGTGAAAGGGGTTCGCCCGCTGGTAGTTCATCGTATCGTCCTAGCGTCAATAGTCCAAGGGCATTTTCGGGAACTCCAAATCCAAGAGCTGATCCATGGAGCAGACCAGGCTCGCGCGACCCAAGATTGCTTCAGGAACTGGAACGCGCGCAGCATGGTTCCCAGTATATACAGCAACAATCGGGCTTCTACCATCCGACTTATTATAACACCAACCTCTCCCAGTTCTCGACCCCTTACGACCAGTACGTGCAAAATCCAAATTTGCGCTCCCAGGTGCAAGTTCCAGGATATGGTTTACCAATGAATTACATCCCTGGCCTCCCGGTTCCCGTGAGACCTAGCAGAGATCAAGACCCCGGCAAAGGTGTTCGAAGCGTGCTCCTTGAAGAATTTCGAAGCAACGCCAAGTCTAACAAGCGCTATGAACTCAAGGTACGCAACACATGCCTGGAGAGTGTTTACCAAAAGAAACTAACTTTGCTCCAGGATATATACAACCACATTGTCGAGTTTAGTGGAGACCAACATGGTTCACGATTTATTCAGGAAAAACTTCAAACTGCTAATAGCGATGAGAAAGATCAAGTTTTCCGTGAAATCGAGCCCAACACACTTCAACTTATGAAGGATGTATTCGGTAATTATGTCATTCAAAAGTTCTTTGAGCATGGGAACCAAGTCCAGAAGAAGATCATTGCCGCACAGATGAAGGGAAAAGTCGCCGAGCTATCAACACAGATGTATGCTTGTCGTGTTGTGCAAAAGGTGAGGCTAACAAAGATATTCTGTCAACGCCGAGTTACTAACCTGGCATTTTAGGCACTTGAGCACGTGCTAGTTGAACAACAAATTGAAATCGTGGATGAACTCAAGCCCGACATTATGCGGATCGTGAAAGACCAGAATGGGAACCATGTAATTCAAAAGATCATCCAGATGGTACCGCGGCTCTGCATTCCCTTCATTATGGATGCCTTCCAAAGTCAAATCGAATCATTGGCATCCCACAACTATGGCTGCAGAGTTATCCAGCGGATCCTAGAGCATGGCACAGAGGCAGAGAAGAAGAGTCTAATGGCAGATCTCCATGGTTGCGCTGCTAGGCTTATCACAGATCAGTATGGGAATTATGTTACCCAACATATCATCGCGCAGGGCGAACCGGAAGACCGGCAGCAAATAATCCAACTTGTCCTTCAGAAATTACTGTTCTACTCGAAGCACAAGTTCGCATCGAACGTGGTTGAGAAGTCAATTGAGTACGGAACGACTGAGGACCGAAAAGCTATCAGGCTGCAGCTCACGGCTCTCCACAGCGATGGCACTAGCCCACTCCAGCTCATGATGAAGGATCAATTCGGGAATTACGTGATCCGTAAGTCTAACAACCTACTCTTCCCTTGGCGATGCATCAGGACTAATTATTTTATAGAAAAGCTTATGCAGCACCTAGAGGGTCCAGATCGCGAATCCTTCATAGAGGAAATGAGACCTCACTTTGCGAACCTCAAGAAATACAGCACCGGCCGGCAAATCACAGCCCTAGATCGGTTAATGTCTGCAAGCTCAGTTGGTCCAGGAGGTCCGAGCTCTACTACTGGCTCTACCAGCCCTACCACGCCGAGCCTACTCGTCGAGGTTAACTCAGCTGCGGCCACTCCTTCTCTCACTATGGAGCAGAATAGCCCCGAGAGTAGCAGCCCCCCAAGCACTAATTCCGGCCTGGAAGAGTCTCTGGACGAAAAGAACACCAAGGTGTCGCCTCTCAGTCAATCTTGTCGGACTGTAGAGGTTAAAGAACAATGAGATGCTAAGAATGCCCTGCTACACATCTACAGAATGTGTTTAGTAATCTCGTCTTTGGCCCTGGACAATCTTGAGTGGTCTAGGCTACACACCAACGTATCGCCTACACATCCTCCTTCATCTATTTATTTTTTTTTACGAATTGAAAATGACACTGGCGCATAAAGACATCCTACTGCAAATAACATAGAGATCGAGGACCAGTCGATTCACGTGACATCATACGATTCACAACATATCACCACATAATACGGATTTTTAATGGTCTGTTCCGCATCAATGAGTTTCCATTCTGATGTGTCCTTTTTCACAAATTGGTTTATTGGTCCTCGCGGCTGGTTAAGGAGACAGACGGCCGTTTCTATCCATCCACACACATCCAGGTTAGGCGTACGGAGTACATATTTTCATTTCGGGCTTGGGAATGCGGGCAGGTCATAGGGCATTTGGCGTGAATGTCTCGGATGGAACACACATAGCGGTGGGCCGTCACGGAGAACAAATCGACGGCAAAATGAACAAATGAAAAGCGAGAATTTCACACGGCAGCAGTGTTTGTATTTCTATTCTACTCGACGGCATATATGTTCCCCGCCGGTATTGAAGGGTAGATGCGCGGCCTAGATATGACACATAGAATCGAATGCTTTCTATTCAGTGGGTAAATACTTGATTTGTCTTTTTTTTTGGTCGGTGAATCGTGATATGGACTGCGTGCATATTCCGTAAGGCTGAATACGTCAGCTTCGCTTGGGACGTAAAGCGCCGAAACATCTGGGCTGCCAAATGATGAAAAATGGTGTCAGATCGTAGTAACTGCCGAGCGACATACAGCATAATGTTTCTAATAAAGTGCGGCAAGCCTATCAGAGGATGGAAGGATGTTTCGGAACATGGGTAGCGGATAGAGTCCGAAGGATTTCGGTGGAGCGAATAAGTCGCGACCGCAGACGTCATGATCTCACCGAAGGAAGAGGGAAAAATAATGCTCGTGCATCAAAGGCATTGACTTTGAATTCTACCGCTTATTCTTTTTCTTTTCCATTGGCAGCCTTACGTTGAAACATTACCTAATTCGTTACGTTGGGGATCGTCGTTTTTCATGCCCCCGGTATACGATGATGCATAGGGGTTCGCCTACTTTATGTGGGTTGGGAGCGTATGTATCTGCGCGGATGGCGCATAAGAAACATACCTACTGCGCATGCCATGCATGTACACTCCGACAACCCGAAATAGAACGGTGATCGTATGGTAGGTAGCAGGCGGGACACACACTAGGTACATACACTACATAGGAGGGGGGTCTCATATACCCAGACTGGCTCATGTATGTAACCCTACCGAGCCCCCCTCTCGGATCCTTTCCGGCTCTACTGGTTCCTCCAACAGTCATCATCCCACACGGGGCTGAACCGGTGTTTTGGTGATCGAATTTTTGGCTCCGGGAATAAGTCAGATGTTGATAGACTGAGGACTCATCGGCTCGCGATGTCCTTCGTTGTCAATGACTAGGGAAGCTGACGGGGATATATATGCATATAGCTCTATATATATTTCTCCCGGCATCGGAGATAAATCACCTCAGCGAGTTATTTCTAAAGTTGTAGAGGGGATCGAGGGAAATCCAATAGTGAAAGAGTAGATTGTTCGTTCACTTCGCCGCAATGTATGGATTGATGAAATGGTCATCAGTTCAGACTTCAGCCAAACTCACTCAAGCAATCCTCGAGCATTGTCTTGTGTGCTTGGCCATTCGGGGGATCAAAGCTTAAAGACCCGAAAACCGTGAGTAGTAAGTTTTCAAGCACGGATCAGCTATATTCACCCGGTTCTTTTATATGAGTATTGAAGCATAATGCCGTGCTACATTCTTACCCTTAACAATGCAATCGACTCCACATATACCTTGCAGGAAAGGCCGGTAAGATCATCTATGCTCTGCGACGCTCGCACATGCAATCTTGGCAACCCTCTACTCCGTCATTCGAGCATAGCTACTCGGCGACATCCTTCCGAGGTTATAGGCCGTCACGGTATTACCTTGGGCGACTCCGGCGCTCCGGCGCAAAACGGAAATACGCAGCAGGAAGATCCACGGCGTTAACATCGGAGGTGTATTCGTAAAGGAGTCGTAGCTCCGTCAGTGAGAGTCGCTCTCGGGTTTCAAATTTGGGTCAGGATAAGGCCAACAACTAGAAGCTCCGAGATCTTTGGTCCAATTCAAGTTCACCGTCAAGGGTACCCGCTAAGTCTAGTCCGACTACCGCGTTAAAGAAGTGCAGTACACGGGCCCGACCCTAGATGCCGGAGGCCCGAAGCAGTTTCGGCCGTCTGGGTCAAATCCCCTGCCTCTGAGGAGCACCGGGTGAGGCCATGATCTACTGACTCGGACTTCCTGTCTTCTTTATACTGATCCCATGATCATAATGTAAATTTCTAGCTACAGGTTGTCATTAATATTAACAAGAGTCCCGCGGCCTGGTCGTACTAGGAAGTCGTCCAGGCTGGAATTTTTCTTAAGGAGTTGAGCGGAACGACTGACTCGGGTGCGTATAAGAACTATATAACGGAAAATAAGAAGTTTTGAACTTATTTTGACTATCAGTTGAGGCGAGAACCAATTAGCCGGCTGCGCCGTAGTAACACGTCGAGCCCCGGTATGTAGGATTCGTTTGAATCCAGGCTTACACCTTATGACTCTACGGTAGTATGAGATATCCTAGTTCCCCCCCACGATGTTTTTAAGATGGAGCTTATAATGCTGCTGTGCCCCTGAGCTAGACTTCGACCTACATATTTAACTGCCTATATAGGTAGACAAATATGAATCTGGTTATAGTAAACAAAGGAAATACGTACCTGAGGTCGTATCGCTTCCCATCTGAACTCATCACCAGCTTTACCAGGGCATATTCTGAGCCTCATATTCAAACTCTATCGACTTTACTTCAAGCTTTATATTACGACATGGCTGTTCCCTCATATTAATAATAAAAAGTGAGGTAGTGATAGCATAGCGAAAGTGACACTTAGGCAAAGCGCTTGAGTATAGTCCTATCAACTTAAGCATTGTCAGTATGAGCAAAGCGGCGAGGACGCTAAGCCTTTAGTTCATACAGTGCCTCTTTCTTGCATCAACGCATCGAACCAATCGTTTGCCGTCTTTGCGCGGACTGCGGAGGGATTGCAACAGCGAGTGTGAGATGTATGAATCCCGTTCGCTAGGGGGGACCCCAGACTTCTCATCTTAGTAGTTTCTATTGTCACTTTGGTGCCTAGCTGAAAACGATGGAAATTATTGATAGGTTATTGGGGCATTGAGGCTCAGACGAAGGGGCTAGCGATTACATAACTGCCCTATTGGGTAGGCCGAATCCCGATCCTAAGCATCTTTTAGCGGAGGAATATCAACTAGGATTGCCGAAGTAGGCAGTAGTATACTGGTGCTGTGCTGTGCTGTGCTTTGGGGGTGTCGCGCAATATCCACATGCGTCAACGCGACAAGGCGTAAGGAATATGTGTATTTGTAAACACGTAACATACCTATAGGTACCTGAGGTAGGTATATAAATATGAGGGGTGCTTCTGCCTTTACATACATACATACATACATACATACATACATACATGTATCTTACTGAATAGAATCATCCGTCCAGATATATAACATATAACACATAACACATATCAACCCAACCAGCAAAAATGGTCAAAGTCCTCGTCCTCGGCGCAACAGGCCAGCAAGGAAGTGCGACGGCCCGCGCCCTCCTTTCCTCCGGCAAGAACGCCGTGCGCGCCTACGTCCGGGATGGCTCATCACCAAAGGCAAAAGAGCTTGCCGCACTGGGAGCCGAAATAGTCGAGGGCGGCGACTGGGACAAGGACGTCGCGGCGCTGGACAAAGCGCTCGCCGGCGTCGAGGCCGTCTTCTTCATCTCGAACCCGAACTTCAAAGACTTGGAAGCAGAGGTCAAGGCCGCGACAAATATTGTCGAGGCTGCGAAGCGTGCTGGTACTGTGAACCATATCGTATACAGCACGGTCGCGGGCGTTGAGAATTACGAGGACTTGCCTGGGCTCGACGCGAATCCGGTGTTCCGTAATTATTGGGAGTCCAAGGGTGAGTATTCTTCCCTCTTTCCCCCTCCCTTCTTTCAACTTTTTATTTTTTTCACATGATATGGACAGGATAGGGAATGGAGATAAGGACTAGATTCCGTGGTAATAAGTAGCGGGGCTAATGCGTAGCGATACACAGCTAAGGGCGAAGAGCTCGTCAAGAACGCAGGGTTCGCGCACTACACGATCCTGCGGCCGACGGAGTTCATGTCGAACTGGACGCGCGAGAAGATGGCCATGTTCCAGATCCCGGACCTTGTCAAGGAAGGAGTATGGCATACGGCGATGCCGCCATCCTTCATTCTCTCCGAGATCGACACCGAGGACATTGGTCGCGTGGCCGCAGCCGCCATCGAGGCCCCGACACCTTCGTCGGCGGGCCCAACCGCATCCTCAAGCTCACCGGGGAGCGCCTCACTGTCGCGGATCTAATCGCGCAGCTGGGCGAGGCCATAGGCAAGAAGCTGAGCATTTATACTTATACGCCGGAGGAGGCCGAGGAGGCTGCTAAGAAGAATCCCGTTGTGGCGGGCCAGCTGACCCGGCTGGCGAAGCAGGAGGGGCTGAAACCGCTGGACCACTATGGGCTGAAATTTACTACGTTCAAGGAGCATCTAGCGAACCATCTCGATGAGGTTAAGGAGCTGTATAAGAATGTGCCTTAAGGTGGTAGCCGAGTAGGTTAGATGTGTAGAGAGTAGAATATGGGAAGATTGCTATGAATAGGATTTGCGTATGTCGAACACGGCAAAAAGGATCTCGTGGGGCTATAAGGGGGTTGGAAGTGAGTGGTTCAATATGAAAATCGAGGAAATCCAATTCATCTTTTAGGATAGAATGTATCGGACCGTATACACTTCTGTATTATGTTTTCCTCTAGCTCATATAGGAGGCATACAATCCCTTAAGAACGGAGATGCATTATCCTGGCCTTACTCAGGTAGTTGCCTCATACTGATGTTCGTTCGAACAGGCGTCTGCCTAAAAGGGATTCACGAAGGCAAATTGGCATGATGGCGATCGTTTCATCTCATCATCGCGAACATATCATTCATCGATTGAGTCAAGTTTGAAGCACAGGAGCCAAGCACGTCGTATAATTGAGCTCATAATGCATGCAGTGAATTCAGATCCGCAAAAGCCCGCCGTTTATGCATCCCGCATTTTACCTCGTTTTCATCCATGCCTCAAAAATCATAAACGCCATTGCTATGGTATCAAAACAACGCCGGCTAGTACGTGAACAATGATACTCATCTCTCTGCCTTGCCCTGCCCTGCTCTGCTCTGCCCTGCTCAACTCCCCAACTATTGATGCGCCTTAGCAGGAGTGAAAAATACAACCTGAACAGTAATGTCGTCCCGAATATCCCTCGAATTCGGATATCTAAACGTCAGCGCCCCCCTCACCATCTGCTCATCACCACCGCCTAGACCATTGCGCACGAGATGGACCGCCACATTGTCATCCTGCAGCGTGGTCTTGCGCTCCTCGTACCTGCACGCTTGCTTGCGTCCCAGCACCACCTCCCCGAAGTCCTTCGTCGACGGCTTCACCGGCTGGCCCGTCCCTTGCGCCTGCCACTCGATCCACTTCCCGACTAGGTCGACCGCCTGCGCGCTCGTCATTGTGTCCCACAAGCCGTCCGTCGCCAGGATCAGGAACGAGGGCTGCGACTCCGGGATCTTGGTCGTGGTGACGAGGGGCTCGGCCGTGAGGTACGGGCCGTTCTTGTAGCCGCCGTACCTAGCGACGGACGGCAGGCTCAGCCCGTTAAAGTGGTTACGTAGGTTCTCTTTCAGCTGCGACGTCCACTTCCACATGCCGTCGCCGAACGTGCGCGAGGGCTGCATGCCCCAGACTCGACCGCCCCGCACGACGTCCGGCTCGTCGGGGAATTGAGCCTGGATCCGGGCGATTTCGTCCGGGTTCGCGCCCGTGCAGTCGATGCTGAGGTCCGTGGCTATCCATTTGCCGTCTTCGGTCTTCTGGCCTAGCACTGCGCGGCAGTCTCCCGTGGAGGCTACGGTGAGGTTTCTGGTCTGCGGGTCGAGGAGAGTTAGTAGAGCGCATGAACCGGCGTATGCTGCTTCTAGTCGTCTCGCTTTTTCTGCGAACGGAAGATCACTCTCGATAGTTGCGAGGGCGGTTTTGACTATGGCGTCGTCGAGAGTGGTGAAGGCTGACTTGATAGCTCTATGGATATCCTCCTCGCTAGGTGCGCGTCCATCCTTGGACTTAACATCCCCGAGAGCACGTCGTACAAAGGGGACCAGCTGTGTGGTCAGTAGATTCGACAATTGCCAGCCACAATGTCCGTCGAAGACGCCCCAGGCTAGCCAGTCGTCTCCGTGCTTGTCGAAGGGGTTAGAGAAGGAGCCGTGGATAAATGCGTCTTCACAGGGGCTATTAGAAGCAACCTGAGCGCCATCGTATCTTGTCACGAGTTTCCCTCCTGAGATCAAAGAGAAGGCATGCTCATTCAACTGCCGCGTTACTCCCTCCGCCGTAGGAACCGGGGCGTACACAATCTTATCAGATAAGCCTAGCTCGTTTAGATCTGGAATGCCGGTGGGCTCGTTATCTGAGATACTGGATGATTTGGTGGAAGGTGCAGCCCGCCGGCTACGAGGCGTATACCAACACATAAGTGCAGCTGATCCGAGTCCTGCGGCGAAGGATACAGCAGCGGTGCTTGTTGAGAAGGATTTCTGCTGTGTCTCCGTGCTAACGAAACGCGCCACAGGTCTCGGCATGGGATGAGACAGGCGCGTCACCGTGGTGAGACGCGGTCTTTGACGAAGAAGCTGGCGGGAGAGCATTTTTGTTGAGGACCGCGCATGTACGTATATGTTGATACTGGTGGAAGTATTACACTGCTGGGGTCCTTGGCCTAGCTGATTTTTAGAGATGAAATGTTGTTTATCAGGTACTCTACCAAGCAGAAATGGATTGCTGTCGTTAGGTTGACTCGCAAAGAATACCTAGTATACGATTTCTGACTATGGCGAAGATCTGACGGTGTATCGGTGAGAACTGCAAGGCGCTATCCCTACGCACTGTCTTGTACATCCCTGACTGCCTGGTTGGTTTGGTGGAGGCTAGAAACAATACGTGACCCTCAAAAAAGAATTATTCTTCGACGCGAAAACTTGGGTATGTATCTGCGATCTTCATGTCTCACCTATAACATGTCAGCTTACTATGTACCTGTAGGGATCACAATATGACACCTCAGAATGAATACATTTAGTTATTGAATTGGAGTGTGTAACAAGTCGTTTGCCTGAGATCTGAATACTCAGGTACACAATTGATTGGTGCTTA
Source organism: Hypoxylon sp. EC38 (assembly GCA_002120335.1). Classification (NCBI taxonomy): domain Eukaryota; kingdom Fungi; phylum Ascomycota; class Sordariomycetes; order Xylariales; family Hypoxylaceae; genus Hypoxylon; species Hypoxylon sp. EC38. The sequence continues at coordinate 1,413,420 of KZ111240.1, forward strand.
GAAGGTCGGGAGGCAGGTGGTCTAGGCGTAGGCAGGCAGCATGCATCATTAAATCCGGTTCCAAACCGGCGGTAACTACCTAGGTAGCATCCACGCGACTTATATTAGAGAAAGCCAAGAGATGGCACCTACCTTTTTGCTGAAGATACCTATTATTGACTAAGGTTGTTTGCTGATTACGGCACGCTGATTGTACAGAGTCTGGAGTAAAATCGTGGGGAAAAGGGTTTAGTGCAAGGTAACTAAGAAGACGAGCCGAGGTACCCACTAATAGCTACCTACGGTACAAAGGTGATTGAGTGGGGGGGGGGGCACCGGGATCCCGAGGGTATAGCTCTTTGGCGTTGTAACGACTAAACGACTAAACGACTAACCTAACCGTCTAACCGCAGGAAAAAGCAAAAGGATTCAGACTTGCGCCGTCTTCTCGCTTATATATAAACGAGTATACATGTCTCTTATCTCATGCTTAGATTCCATATAACATTACACATGTCAATCACAAACTTAACGTAAAAAAACGCAGGAGGGAAACACAGTCATGACGGATGTAATTAAGGTCACATACGACGGCCGCATCGCCACTATCACCATTGACAACGATAAGAAGCTCAATGCTCTAGACTTCAATGGCTACTATGCTATAGCTAGGGCTCTACTTGATATCGCAAAGCGAGACGATGTCTACATTACCGTCCTGACCGGGAAGGGCCGGTACTTTTCTGCGTAGGTCTACCTTCACTCTTTCACTCATTCATTCGCCTACCAATCTACACATTTACGATCTATATACCCGTGGCTCACCACAATCCAGCGGTGCCGATGTCTCTCTCGGCAACCGAAAAGCGGGGTCCGAGACCACAGACGAATATCGGCGGTGGTTATCGTCCTTCGTGGCCAACAACCTGAACATAACACGGGCCTTCTCCCAGCACCCCAAGATCCTAGTCGTGGCTCTCAACGGGCCCGCAGTCGGTCTATCAGCAGCGCTAACCGCCTTCGCGGACTTCGTGTACTGCACACCGCACACCTTTCTGCTAATGCCCTTCTCGTCTCTCGGCCTGGTAGCCGAGGGCGGCGCATCCTACGCCGTCGTCCAGCGCCTGGGCATCAGCAAGGCCAACGAGGCGCTCATCCAGAGCAAGCGCGTGTCGTGCGAGGACCTGGTGAAGACCGGGTACGTGAACAAGGTATTCGAGAGCGAGAAGGGCGACAGCGATGGATTCCTGAAGCAGGTCATGAAGGAAATTGACGACAGCATGGGCGAGCATTTAAACAGCGACAGCTTGCTTCTTATAAAGGGATTGATTCAGAAGCCGTATAGAGATATCGTGGATAAACAAAATGTGGCCGAGGTGTTTGCCGGCCTGGATAGATTTGTCAAGGGGATCCCGCTAGAGGAATTTGAAAATATTGCAACGGGGAAGAAGAGGCACAAGTTATGAGGAGCCAGGAGGGGTTTCCGCTGTAGATATCTTTATATTTATACGTCAGTTAGGCGACTATGTAATACGGGTATCATGCAAGTAGCCCGAATAGAAGGCTTGTTCTCTTCCAGTACTCTTGTGATGCCTTTGCCAGTCTATCCGTGGCACTGCTTTCTAGTCCGGACTTTTCGAATACCTCCCCTACAAACGCCTTGAACGATTCCTCCGAGCTCACATCTGCACCGAGACATTGCTGAAGAAGATGAATATCATAGAGCCATTGAATATAAATATCCTTGCTCTTCTCGGATTTCTCCGTGACAGCTTTCTCATTCTTTGAGGAAGTTTCCTCAGCTTCTGCTGAACTGCTTTCCTCCTGCTCTAGCTGCTTCTCCTCGTTTGTCCCGTCGGCCTCCTGGTTATCTGTGGCTTCGGAGGTGAGTTCCTTCCTCCATACTTCGACAAGTTGCCTGCCGAAGATTTGCTTAAGAACATTTACAGCAGCAGGTGTCCAGAGATCCAAACCGGCATCTCCCATAGACATGGTGAGGTCGCGGAGAAGCTTGAATGTGCCTGGTGACGGTTGCGCTGGTAAGGCCGGTTCTCCTTCCCACAGGGCCCGACCGGCTACTCGTCTTCTCGTCAAAGCCGTGGAAGCGAATTCTTCAAGGGGGGGGATCGAAACATGCGATGCGAGCTTCTCATGCAAAGATGTGACGTTCTCCAAGCCAAAGGATTTTATACTTTCAAGCTTGGGTAACCGACTGCGAATATCCCTTAGAATCCGTAGCAAGTACATAGAAATAGGGCCGTTATCAACGCTATCTAGCTTGGACTTCCAGGCGGTTGCTAGATGTTCATTTAGATCTTTGAAGGACTCTGAAATCGTTTCGTCCAGTTTCTTTTGTAATAATTCGGGGTCGTCCTTGCTCAGTAGTTTCTGTCGGGTTGCGATGACATCCTCATCCTCAATCTCCTCCACATCATCGTCCCAACGCTGACGTTTGAGCTGGTCGATCAAGTCACCTACACTGTCAATAAGGTGGTGCCATGACTCATAACTCGTGACTACTCGAGCCACAGCATCATTTCTCCCGTATAGGCGAGAGATAACTTCATGGGTGACCTGGTTAGCCCCACCCGAGACATCCATATCTAGCATCTCCTCGTCCCACAAGCTGCGATGCTGGTCGGTTGTTCCGGGCTGCCATGCTTCTAGCGTCGCAGTCACCTCGGACCCGACTAACTTGAGCTTGGTAACCTTGGTCTCTAGAATGTATAGAAGACGATCATTGATAGCTTCTCGTAGTCCATTAAGCATGACAGATGGGTCAAACCCTCTGGCTTTCCCACCGTCCTTGATCCAATGCTGAAGAACACTTGTCCGCAGATCCACAATGGTCTTGAACTCAGAAACATGCTCAAGCGTCCTTCGCAACCCGTGAAGAAGAATCTCACCACCCTTCGTTGCCCAGTTCGTGAGCATTTCTTTGGCTTGTTTACCATCTAGGTCGTCGTGGCGGATGAAAGGAGTGAAATATTGAATCTCGTCTCCGCACCACTTCTCGAAAACGTCTAGTCGAAGGCCCTCCAACCCCTGAAGCGACTCATCTGCAAGTAGGTGTTGCTTCTTAAGCCGGAGTAACGCATCTGATAGCTTGTTCGGCACCAGAGCCTGTACGTCCAATACAGTCCTCGTATATAAGTCGAGGCCCTTCAAGACACTTTCCATATCCCTTTCATTCTCATGCTCTTCGGGGTCGAACTCGTATGTCATAGCTTCGGCTCTAACACTTAAGAAATGGCGTAAAACGTCTCTCGCTCCCGAACTAGAGGCCAAGCTATACGCAGTCAAAGCCTTCAGAATATCCCCTCGATCCGCCCCCCGGCCATCTCCAATCTTCTCCAGCACCTTCTCCACCGCTCTGAGCAATCGTCTCCGCAAGCTATTCAAAGTCTTCCTCGCCCCCTCGACCGCCTCCCTCATTTCTCCATCCAACCCATCAACGGCACCGAAACTCGAGACAAGCAAGCGCTTCAAAACAAGCACCTTAGCCGCAAGCACCAGCCTCTCCCCCCTACCCTCCCCCTCCCCTCCTACCTTCAACAGCCGTCCCACAGCCAACCCGCACGCACCCAGCAGCCTAACCCTCGCGACCCGACTCATCCGCGCCTCCACATCCTCCGCGCCCCGAAACTTAGCCAGCCCCGCGATCTTAGCGCCGACGACGGCGCGTCCGCACCGCCCGCCCATCTCCGAGAGTATGTCCTGCGCGGCGAGCATGTCGGCGCGCATGCGCACAATGGTGTCGGCGGTGCCGAGGAGCTCACGGTAGCTGTTGCCTACTTGGGTGCGCAGACGCGCGGACTTCTCGTCGATTTGTACGTGGAGGGACTTGTGGATGGCGCGGATTTGGGGCAGCGTGTGCGCGGTGAAGACTTGCGCTGAGGTTGTGAGGGTGGATGTGTCGGGGGTTGCCATTGTTCGTTGCTGTCGGTGTTTGTCCGAAGGTGTCGAAGGTGTCTAAGGTGTCTAAGATGTCTAAGGAAGAGTTGGTTGTTGTGTTGGTCGGTTGAAGCTGCATGGGAGCCGGTTTGACTTTTGGGACAATTTAGTACTGTCTGGTGATAAGATAAGGTATAAGGTTGTCTGTCTTGAAGTTTCAATTTCGTGGACCCTGCATTGGACAGCTTAGTGCATGGTGTGGTGGGTCGCAACCCATAGGTACGGGTTGGCTGACAGCTGTGAACAATTGCCATCAGCTCTACGCACTCATCATTAACTCGGAAATGACGCTTAGTGTTTAGGAGATATCATTTTGTTATCTTTTAACTATAAGCTAAGGCAGAGCTGGGGAATATGCTACGGAAAATGAATCTAAATATGATATCATGATGCTTGGCAATAATAATGCTATGTCACTCCCTTATCTGTACCTTTGTGCAAGAGTTGTAGATGGGTAGATATGCTAGGCCTCTTGGCTGGAACACATCTTTTTTGTATGGCAATTTAAATATCTCATAAAATCACTCCCGGTCTTATGGATTTAAAAACGTATGGTATTGATAGCTTGGCCATCTTGACTGAAGTGCGCTATCGCTCTTCGGACTTAAGGTTAGGACGAACCTCATACTCATCAGCAGGACTACATGTGAAGATTCTTGATGATAAGCACGTGAGAAACTTGCACTGGAACTCGCCGATTACACGGAATTTGGATAGCACTCGGTGTGCAATTCCGGCGATCGGGATGGCTTGACTCTGACGTATAATGGGTCAGGTATAATTTATATCCAGCCATTTGGGGACGCCGGGCCTGGGTATTAGGCGTCCTAGCCTGCCGTGCTACCAACCTTTCCGGACTACAATGTTAATGTGCGGTGTAAGTCAACCCAAGTTTATAATACTTTTTCATGTCATCTACATTCTAGGCTGTTCTCCCAACAAAATAACTCACGATTAACAGGGTGTGTCCTTACTGAGGTCACAATACACTCCGTATTAGCAATCGACTAGGTACGGACGCTGCCCCGATCCACGGAAGTACGGTTTGTCTAGCGTCCCGCGGAGAAAATCCCGTACTAGCTTATGGAGGCTAGCAACGTCATTCCGCACTTCTAACCCTTCTGACTTGGTAACGGGACCTTACCGGTTGCGTAAGTGATTAAATCCTGTGGTATCGTGAACGACGGCGTCTTAGTAATGTGAGCCAAAGGGAAGCTCCCCTGAGGCTGATCTCCATCTCGATCAGTCTTGGGGTCCCCAGATCATCAGGCTGATTTAAGTAATACCAACGCTCATCAGCCCATTCGCAATGTTCCCCCGCACTCACGATAGAGCTTCGGCCAGGGCAATCACGGGTTTAATATTTGATAAGTATTAGTTGAAGGATATTGATGATGGATGATATATTTCACGATCTGGATCCACTCACGCGACTATGATGTGTAGTGCGGCCGTAAGGGAGGTTTGCTAAAGATGCGGGGGAACGAATCAGAGCGTAGTGATAAGAAACTGACTGAATGAGAATGAAGACTATGCAGTATGAAAATCAAAAGTGCATGAAACTAACTCTTAGCCCGTCGGTCTGTGCGACATGCCTTGCTTGCCTAAATGATATAGGTACAGCAAACCTAACGTCGTAGCATTGCAGTTGGCGGTCTATAGTGTAGTGTATCTCATATGTAGGCGAGGTTTAGAAAGTTGGAGATGATCTCCGTCGAAGCGAAGAGTCGAAAGAGGGTGCGGGTGTGCGAGACATAGTGGAAGCTCCAGACTCTAGATTTATCTCGAAATAGAAAAGAGTGTTCAATTTCGAGCCTGCTGCACTTATGAGAGCGGTATTCCGAAATGTCTTACGTTTGGTCATATTCGATATGTGAGTTGGCAAGATGTGACTCGTGGTTTTTGGCACCAATAAGCAATCTACCGCGAAGTTTTCTAATGCAAAGCGGAAGAAGTAGGCTTTCATTCGTATTGTGGAAGACGAATTTGTCATAGAGATATAATAATACCGTACCTACCACATCATGACTCATGACATGCCCAAATCTCTTTTGGAATAACAGCTCCTAAAGATGTTCAAGGTTCCCCACAAAATCCTGTTTTTATAAATTAACATAGGAGCAATGGGAACATGGATTATATGCACAATACTACTTTACGTAGTATAGCCTGGGGGAACTTACTAACCTCGTAGCTAACGTTGCTTCAGCTATGTTATTCTCACAGCCTGATTTCCCATGTCCGTTTTTATGGGAAATATCGACTTTGCGAATCGACGGATAGAATCCTGGGCTTTGACTCCGAGTGCGACTCGGTCCTTTCTCTCAACTTGACACATGTTGGTCACCCCTTTTCCTGGAAATAACCTCGTTAATAACTACGTGGTCCGTGAGTGAATTGTGGTGGTTGATTTTCAGGGTCCTTGCCCCCAACAACCCCCCAACTTACTCGTGCTGCAAGGGCGAGAGAATGGCCAGATATGCTTCCAAGGCGTGGCCGGCAATACGGTGAGAGTTGATTTGTGGAGTTCCAGTTGAGTGGCAGCCCTGGGTATCCCACAGGGCGATGAGCTAAGTTAAGGGGGTAGGGAATGGATTCGGATCAGCCGATCAGTTTACAACACCCACCCGCCCCCATACTTCAGCTACGTAAGTCCAGTGACAACACATAGAGATATTCTGGTTCGGTAACTCGTGGGATACTTCAAGGGTCCAAAATGACGTCTCATTTCGATCTATCGTTTCTTTTTTACATAGAGTATGTACATAGATGCATACATGTATGTAGTTGAAGTCGGTAATACATGTAGTAGAAGCACTTGAGATGATAAATATTGGTACGTATGAGAGTTAGATGCTGGAGACTCATTTCGAAGAAGCTGGAATCTGTTCCATACATGTAGGTAGGTATGTACCTGAGCCACACCGATTAGGTGGCACCAGATTCGTACCTACCTCCTTTGAAAGCTTATCAGCAAGCACTTAAATTGTGGTTACAGCGCCTGAGATGTTGAGCTAGACCCAATCTTTACTAAATGAACCCCACTATTCGGTAAGTACATCCCACTGTCCAAGTACTTGGTACGGACCTTTACGAAAGAACATCAAATTGCCCAGATCAATTGCTTGGAGGCAATATCGAAGGCACATGGGCATAAATCTTAGGCGTGTACCTAGGTACCTAGAGGCACTACCTGACTCAACACGACCAAAAGAGGTATCTTGCTTGTTCTTCTTTTATCTTCCCCGAATCAGGCAGGCCACATTACCGTACAAGATGAGGGTCAATCAGAATCCTGCTAGACAAGTCAGATCACTAGATACGACACCTCCCGTGTTATCTACCTTGCTCGCTTGTTAGATAGACCTGGGGGTCTTGGCTGTCATCAATATCCGTTGTTCCCGTTTTCCTAGTTTAATACTTATTGGGCATCGAAATCAATGTATAATACCTATCATCATTCTACCATTCTGCCTCGACTTTCCTTTTCATTGTTCTTCCTGATCACGCTCTCTTTATCGATACCTAATACAATATTGAACACCAAAGGAGGTTTATCTCCAGTACCGAATCCTGAGGTCATCCATCGCATTGTCTGTCTGCAATTAGCAGTTGTCGCATGTCATAGCGTTCCTCGTCATTCATTGTCCGTCTCAGCTCGACCACACCCAAGAGTTTGTTATTGCGTATTTACAGTGTCCGCCCTGTAATGCCTCACCATTCTCATCAAACTCGGCTACTCGAGGAGCTGTTGCGCCCACGACAGGACGGATTATAGTAGTCGAGTATACGACCGACAAAGATCTGCGTAGGCGACATCATTATTTTGTGTCGAGTTTCCACGTCTCCGGGACCCTGTCGTGCATTTGGGGTGCATCCTACGTTTGACGAGACGCTTCGTTGTTACGTACTAGAATCGTGGACCCCTGGAGGAGACTGCACACGACCACCAATACAATACTTCACTTGGCTTACGATTCCAATCGCGGCGTCTGGCTTCCGATTCGGTGGCTACCACGGGAAAAATAACTACAGTACACCTAGAGCCACGTTCCTTGCGGCGCGCGGCCCCGCCAGACTGATTAATTGCAGCAATAGGGTGACGGGTTATTCCTGTTACTAACGAGAACCGTTAAAAAGCCGGGTCTAGTTTCGATTTCGAGTAATAATGATGGTCCCAAGGTCCTTTTTCTACTCTCGCAAGCAGCCAATACCCCCAACTTCTCTTCCTAATACGAAACCTAAAGCATCTTCACCTAAGAAGAAGGATGATTTATCGGCAAAGAAGGACGTCGCCTCCCCCCTCAAGTCTACGAACGCTAGAATACCACCAAAAGAACCGATAATGGCTAAGCGGAAGGGTTTACAGTCGGGTAGAGTGTCTCCACAAAGTGGCAGTCCACCAAGTACTACTATGGCCAACGCTGTCGCACGACCAAATGCTCCTTCGAGCGCTGTTGAGATCCCCATAAAGTCGAAGCAAGATGCCTCACATGCACACAGGCCGCGACCTCATTCGCATTCGCATCGAAAATACTCTACGAAGCGAAATGCTCGAGATGCACACTCGCCCGATGCCATCCCTCCGTCGGTGGCTGCGTTGCTTGCTATCACCAGTATTCCCCCCCCTAATCGACGTGGCAAGTCTGGGCGAGAGCAATCCAGGGACTCATCTAGGGATTCACGGATGACTGTGGATTCTATTGTGCCTCGATCACAGGTCTCTGAAAAGGAATTAAGTCAGGAACTTAGCGAGGAGTTTGCTCGAGATTTGAGCGACCTAAGCATTACATCTTATGAGCGTAGTCCTATGGATGTATTGCTTAGCCCTCCCGAAGAGCTTGACGAGGACGAGGCGTCCCTAAATAGCGATAGCGCATTTACATCTGCACTATCAACCCGCGCCGCATCGTTTGAGAGCATACCGTCCCTAGGGAATTCGTTTGGAACTAGTCTTGTTACTTCTATCGACTCTCCTGTAACTCCTCGTGGAAGAAGGATGCGACCTCCTAGACGTTCATTAGAGCCTGTCTGTTCACCTCCTGGCGAACACCCAGAACACCCGCTTTCGGCCAATCTGGATGTTGATCAACTTGACTTCAGGGTTTTTGATCCAAAGCCAAGCCCATCCGGGCAGAAACAGGCCTCGGGGTTAATGCCTCTCAAATCTGTTTTCAAATCGAATTTGACAGCATCGCTCCGTGCATTACGCTCTGCAGCTCGAACGTTGTCCAGCTTTACTTCCTCATCAATACCTCCCGATGATTTTCTAACTAGATCTATACTTACAATAGACCCGCGAGTCCCATTCACTGACGAGAGAATGCCTCCTGTGTTAGGGGAAGAGCCTAGCGAAGCAATGCGTCGTTACTTGAACCCAACATCCACTTTGCGTCCCGATTCACGTGTGCGGCCACCAACCCGCAGCTATACGGCATCTATTCAAATGCAAACCTATAAAATCCAGCGGTCGCGGAGTGCTCCTGCATCCAGTCGCTCCGCTAACCAGGCCGGCAATTCCAATAGATCACCAACCGCATACGTTTTCCCTCCAGGCCCTCGGCAGCGAGAGATACGGGAGAATTCGGACTTTATTCGCATCGCTGTCCTGGAACATCTGATGCGGAAGCGTGGCAAATTAGACGACCAACGCGAAGGACATGCACGCTGGCTCCTACCACCAAGAAAGACTACATCGAAACCTTACGAGATTGGCCCTGATGGTGTTCCACTGAGATGGGTTCCAATTTCCCAGGACGACCTTTGAGCTCAGGGAAATCGATCTACACTCACTGCCTCAACGCCATGGTTTTCAAGCGCTGCCTCACCCGCCACATTGAGATCAACAAGGCCTTAAGGTCTATGACTATGCGTAAAGGGGTCCGTGGGGTCTGTTTCAAAGCAAATTTCGATATTAACTTTTGTGGGCTACTTTGCGTGGTCAAACGAGTGATCGAGAAGTCGATGGAGATTCGAACTTGTGGATTACGGGCTTTGTCCCACATGCTACGTCAACGGCGACTACCGATAAACTGATTAGTTTTGACTCCCGGCGAATCCCAGACATTCTATTACTCCATCGTGCCGACATCGCGAGTCGATCTAGACCCACACTGCTATTCTGGAATTCCGAGGCACGACAAGCGCCGTCATGGTTGAAGCGTTGTGGAGCATATCCCCTGGTTTCTTCGTTTGGTCAGGGTCCCGTCAACAATATTTTGGAAGACGATCTGGCGAGACTGGTCAAATCGACATTTAGAGCTCGGGTGGGTAATGGCTTTGACAGGGATAAACAAGAGTACTACAACCTGTTGAGTTAGACCTGTCTTGCCCACCAGCTTTACCATGCATCTAGGGTGCATTATCTCGCAGAGCTATTCCAATCAGGTCCATAGCCACCTTGGAGCTCCGCTACTTGATCATGGCGGCATGAAATGCATTCTTGCAGGCGCGTTTCCCTGAGACCCACGATACATGGAACGTTCCTGAAAAAAAAAATCATATTAGCGGTCATAAAAAATTGCGCATACTACAATACCATCCCGCGTTTAGACGTCACATTGGAGTATGCATATGGCCATTTTGGTTCGACGGCGTAGCCATTGTTTCTGTTCATCTTTGGCTTCTTACGATATCGTGTATCATCAGAATACCCTTTTCTTTTTATTTTCATGACTTAGTATTATTCCCCAAATTCGTACTTGTTTCTTGTCCTTCGTTTAACGCCATTTGGCTTTTCAGCTAGCGGGACATCTGGTGTGCATTTTGAGGAGTTGCGGTCTTTCTGTTCTCGTGTTCATTGAGAAGATTCTTGGGTCGGCTAAGTTGGGTAGCCATTGCATTGCCCGGAGTTGGACGGTGGGATCATATATACTCTCTACATTTGGGTATCCAGGAAAGCGACATAAAGACGACATTATAAAATTTACATTGGGCGAAGATATATGGGAGGCATACATGCATGCATAGCGGAAGTTTAGATCCGTACCGGAAGATGCAGGGACTTTCTGATAAAGCGCCCTGCAGCATTTTGGAGAAGAGAACCTTATAATCTGATAGTCCGTTCTGCAGATCCTGCATGACTGCCCAACTGGGCAGGAGATCAGAATTATCAATAGCCAAGGCGAGAAACGCGTTAGGTTTTATTAGAGTGTTGGAATGGGAGTGAGTTACAGTTTAGAGGTGGTACACACCATGGATAGCAAGCAATTTGCGCCTAGGATAGTCATGATACATTCTCACATAACGAGATTGCCGTATCAAATCCAATGGATGTCTTCGTTATAGCCCGCTTTGACAAGCATGTGATCTAACTCTAAGAAACACCTAACATTTGAGTATGTTTTAAGGTGGTTTTGATCGATATACTAAGTCAATGGTTTGACTATAACATCTTAAGAACTCACTAGTCCGAAAGATAGCAGCTAGTTGTAAATAGACATATGAAGCATGCGCTTTCATATTCGATTCTACTTTCCTACTCCAAGGCGACTCAGAGTCATAATTTCGTATCGCACAAATCGGAAGATGAAGTAGACCAAGAGAGAAATCATTCAATGCATATCATATATACAGACAGTGGTTGATAGGTAATATATACTGGAGACGAATATGGAGACGAATATGGACACGGCCTATATGGCTGAAAGATACACTAACTAAATCCAAACTTATTCACTAATAACGCCCTCACAATAGAATTTGCATCAGTTCGGCATGATCATTGCGCGTTCAGACATCACCGCATCTAAGCAATGTAATCCCTATACACTCTCTTCATCTCTCTCCTTACCCGTCGTCCCGCCTTTCGGACACGCCTCCAGACCGCCTCGGTGGTCGGGATCTCGCGTTTCTCGCCCGTCGTAGCAGCAGCAGACCGAACGTGCTCAGCCATCCATTGCGCCCACTCCCACGGCGAGTTGCTATCCGGTAGTGAGTTGAAGTACTCCCAGCCGGCAACGCCGCCGAAGTTCGGGTTCTCGGAAGTGAGCTCTTGGAGTACGGTGGCCTGCGTGTTCAGATCTACGTACCCGCCGCCGTTGGCTGGGTTTGTCACAAGTCCCATGACCACCTTATTAGCGGGGAATCCGTCATCGATGATGGACTCGTAATCGGATGCGCTGCTAGCGTCGCCCCATCCGTAGTAGAACTGCCCGTTATAAAAAGAAATCGAGCTGCCCCGCTGCTTCTCTAGGTCGAAGTAGTTAAAGCCGGACAGGTTGCCGCCGCCCTCGGTCAGCGCAGAGGCGACGGGCGCAAGGGAGATGATGAAGCCGTCGCCGAAGTCCTTCTTCAGACGGTCGATCAGCCGGATCACGCCGTTGAGCGACATGCTCTCCTCGACGTCCAGGTCCAGCCCCTGCAGGTTGTACGTCCCGATCATGTCGTGCAGCGGCCCGTAGTACTTCTCGAAGGACGCGTCGTCGCCGTCCAGCCGCCTGAAGGAGCCGGCCGCGGCGCCGCCCACCATGGCCATTACGGTAACGCCTTTCGCTTGCAGCTGCGCTGCGTCCGACCATACTTGGTCGAAGCGCTCGTTGTCTGGTGGGTAGTCGTTTAGGTGGATCCCCCCGTCGTCGTCGATGACGTGGATCGCGGCGATCAGCACGTGCGTCACGGGCACGGGGGAGGTGTTGATGAGAGGGAGGAGAGATATATGCGACGTCGCGCTGTTGTTAAAGTTGGTCGTCTGGTAGTAGACCACTACGCGGTGGTCGTTGGCTGCGGCCGGGGCGGCGCTGCAGGCCGTCGGCACGAGGAGAGGCATGAGCCTCGCCATCCACGTGCTTACTTTGCAGAACAACATCTTTGAATGTATGTCGTTTCTACTATTCTCTTGTGCTGGTAACAGCAAGGGTAGGCTATTATGTGTGCCAAAGTGGTGACACACTGTAAGACTTGATCGACGATCTGCTCTGGAGTATGTATCCGGGGGATATGGCCTTCAAATACCTGGGGTTCGCAGCTCGCATCCGCTTGGGCAAGCTTCCGACAGGAATGTCTCAAGCCAGTCAGCTACCTAGCATGGCTATAGGACAATGTGTGGATGAGGCGTAGCCGGTCGACTTTAAGTAGTCCCGCAAGGGAGGAGGCTGTTCTGCTTCATCCGTCTCACGGGATCTACGCGCCTGCCATAGGGAGAATCAACACCTCCGCTCGAGCAAGGGCGATGCCAATAACTATCGGTTGAAACGTTTCGTCCGTAATGAGGTGATCAGGGGTATGCAGGTACCTTAGCTACCCAATTACAACGATAAGTAACTGTCATCAAGATCCACATCGTCCTAAGATTGGATGAGATAGCCAATGAGATGAAGTGCCTCATTCTCAGCTTAGAGGAAACAGCGGCTATCACTCCATACTTCAATCCCGCGCGGTGAGGTCATGCTTCGTTACCAAGGGTTGTCCACCCCGGAGAGGCAGGTGGATCACACCACGATCGATTGACTCCGTAGCATCCATAGCTACATTAGATAGGCTCCTCCCGTGAAAGGAAATAATTGAGGGGTCCTGACTGGGGGAATGATTTAGGTGGCTTGGAAACAACCTGTAAAGGCCGTAGAGCACAGAACGGCCGTAGTATCAAATAGCAATCTGGTAGCATTAGCAAGCGATCGAGTCGGGCCTTTCCTACCTTGTTTTGTAGTCATTCACTGCTGCCTATGTGCTCGATTGTTTTTTTAATGAGAAGACAATGCTTGGGTTGTTTCACCAAGGCTGCGGTGAGGAGATACCTAGACCAAAGGGGCGATATGCACTGCCGGCTTTTAGACTTCGCTGACGCCATTGGTCTGATTGCATCTCATATTACCATCGGGTATAGAGCGAGCTCGCTATGAGAAGTAAGCTCTGATGAGGCGACGTAGCATCGGGGGCACATTGCGATGTTCCGACTAAATCGAAGCGCAACACATAATTCGTTTGATTGCATTCGTCTTAGTTACCATAACAATTGATATGTCAGAATATTATCCAGGGATCCATCTAAATACCCTTACCTAGCAGCCCTAGGTAGTTCCAACGAAATACTCTAGGTTCCGCTTAAAAAGAAACGGAGATGAGAAAATCAGATCTATTCTTAGTCCGATAACTCAGCGTTCCTACATATGACTCGTTGGTCCGTGCTCAATGTACATCGGAAACAAACTAAAGAGGGGCTCCGGATATGCTGTATAAGGCAATACTAATGCCAACGTGGGCTGAGGCTTCAAACTATATAATCTATCTTAACCCCCCCTTACTTGGTATAATGTTACAAGTATATATTATTATCATCCTTTCAGCTTTCTCCTGTAATCCCCCGTGTTTCTGAGACACATGAGTGCAAGGCAAGATACTAGGTACGCTTGAATAATCATTGAAAACACTTCGAATAATACAAAACACTCTACTCATTCCACCAAGAAACTACCTAGGTTCTCTTACATATCTTCCTACATATTATCAATTTTTCTCCTTTAGAACAAGCTATATATGCCTTCTAAACAATTTGCTTAAGAGTCTTTGTACTGAGTAGAAGCCTCAAAATATATGTACTGCCATATTACACATAGCAAGCAAACATGCTGCCAAATCATGCGTACCTTACGTCGGTCAATCGTATTGTGAACCGAAATCCCCCAGAAAATATTCACGATAGCAAGGACCTCCGTATTGGCTCTATGTTGGCAATTCTAGAGCTTCAAAGGTATATGTATACATGTAGGTATATATCACAGCATCATACATTTCTATACCTGTACTACCTAGGTACTCGTTGTACCGTACTCAGGGTTAAGAAACTTATCCTTATTAGACAAGGTTTCAGTTTACTGCGAATTAATAAGCTTTCACATAGTAGTAGGGCTTATCGATAGGTCGCCGTAGGCTCCAACGCTAATTCATTAGATAAACCAATTAACCTAGCGCTGTCCTGTGCGTCATTCGTGACTCGACGCACCTGCATTCACTATAAGGTTTGGCCTCCCAAGATTTTACCTGAACCTTGGAAGGCAACAAGAGAGCCTCAGCACATTCATTCTTTCCACCCACATGAGTTTTTACTCTGCTTCAACTACCCCTTCTCACATTATAGACCTTTCTTTTCGTTCTACTTACTTGTATAACTATCAAATTGTCCCATACTTCTTTCATTCCAAACTGATACCAACGTAAAATAGACATCAGTTCTTTTGCGCTTTCTCTTGCGCTTGTTCACACGATTACACTTTTTGTCATTCTTCTTTATCTCCTAAATTCACACACCTCTTTTAATGACTGTTGCAATTTAATTTAGCCAATCATGGCTTCCGAATCTGGTAACGAGGAAGCTTTGAAGGAGAAGAGAGGTTCTCAAGCCAACATGTCAATCAATGAACAAATATCAACGATTGTGCAAGAAGCTTCCGCCAATGCCGACGAGGATAATAGCATAGCCCCCGAGATTACAGACGAAGCATCTGCCCTCAAGAATCTTACAGCGAACGTGCGCGACCAGGATGACCTCGAGAGAGATATCACCTACCAGGCGCATCTCGCCTTAATTGACGCCGAGGACAAGCGAGATGAGAAGCGCATCGAGAAAGTTGAAGCTAGCATACAGAAGCTCAAAGCTCAGAAGAAAACGCTGGAGGAGCAGTATCAGAAAGCTATTGGTATACCCCAAGTGAAGCAAACCATACGAGAGAAGATCGCCCGAACCGATGGGGATATCGAACAAGCCAACAAGGATATAGCTGACCTCCGCGCTCGAGTTGAAGAGCGACACCGAGAAGGCGAACATTCCGAGGATATCCCGAGTGGAAACAGGAAATTGCCCAATGAAAGTCATCGTGAATTCCTAATTCGCACTGGCAAGATAACGCCATTTGCAAACATTGGAGGACCTCGACCTCAAGGTGTCGAGGGAGAGTTAGCTGATGCTTTGGTTGACGCCGAAGATGAAGCTGCAGCAGAGCAGCTGGAGGAACAAGCTGGCTACGAACCGCAGTCCCATCAAAATCTCCGTGCGCCTGGATTCGACGAAGAACCCGACCTAGCCGCTGCGGCAGCTGTGAGCGAATTCTCGTTGCGTCCACGACCGCAAAAGAAGAGAAAAGCAAAGCGCACAGCTGCATCGGACGACGAGTTCACGCCACAGGCTTCTTCTGACGCAGCTGAGGCCGACTCCATTCTCGATCAAGAGTCAGAAGATTACGACCGTGAGCGACCTCGGAAGAAGTCCAAGAAGGCAACCAAGGATGACGGCAAGGTAGATCTTAGTAAGATCGACGATGGAAACGAGGCTGGTTATCAGGCTCGGCTTGCAGACTGGATTGATAGACGTAGCAGAGCCAGACGTCGAAAGCGTCAGGAGAGAAGGGACGAAGGTCACGATGAAGCTGATAGCGGAGACGAGGACGAGTGGTTAAAGCCTTCACCCGACCACCCAGATCATATCTTCGAAAATGGCTTGAAACTACCTGGCGACATATATCCTGCACTTTTCGACTATCAAAAGACAGGCGTGCGATGGCTGTCCGAGCTATACTACCAGAAAGTCGGAGGTATTGTTGGTGACGAGATGGGTCTTGGAAAAACTATTCAACTCATCTCATTCATTGCCACTCTGCATCATAGCAAGCAGCTCAACAAACCCGTCATCGTTGTAGCACCCGCCACTGTCCTTAAACAATGGGTGAACGAGTTTCATCGTTGGTGGCCTCCTTTGCGCGTGTCGATTCTTCATTCGTCTGGTAGTGGCATGCTCAACGTAAGAGCAGAAGGTAGAATTGAGGACGAGGACGAGTTGTATGATGAAGCAGAGGAAGGAAAGATAAACAAAGCCGCAAAGAAGATTGTCGACCGGGTTGTGAAGCACGGCCATGTTCTAGTCACAACCTATGCTGGCTTGCAGACATACGGACCTCTCTTGACTCCGGTAGAATGGGGCTATGCTGTACTTGATGAAGGTCATAAAATCCGCAACCCAAACAGTGCAGTCACCATCTATTGCAAGGAGTTGCGCACACCGAATCGTGTCATCCTCTCCGGCACCCCGATGCAGAATAATCTCATGGAGCTATGGTCATTGTTTGATTTTATCTTTCCGATGAGATTGGGGACGCTTGTTGATTTCCGTAACCAATTTGAAATCCCTATACGTCTCGGTGGTTACGCGAATGCCAACAATCTCCAAATCATGACTGCACAAAAGTGTGCCGAAGTCTTAAAGGACACAATTAGTCCTTTTCTACTCCAACGACTCAAGGTCGATGTAGCAGCTGACCTGCCACAGAAGACAGAACGAGTCCTTTTCTGTCACCTAACACGGGCGCAACGGGATGCTTATGAATTCTTCCTCGGGTCTAGAGAAATGGAGGCTATTCTTAAAGGAACAAGGAACTCTCTCTATGGGATTGATCTCCTTCGAAAGATATGCAATCACCCTGACCTAGTCGATCCCAACTTGAAGACTAAAAAAGGATACAATTGGGGGATGACCCAAAAGTCTGGCAAGATGGTAGTTTTAGAAGCAGTCCTCCGTGAGTGGAAGAAGCTTGGACACAAGACACTCCTCTTTAGTCAAGGGGTACAGATGCTCGATATACTTGAGGCATTTGTGAAGCGTCTGGGGAATATCAACTACCTGCGTATGGATGGTGGCACCGCTATCAAAGAGAGGCAGAATCTCGTTGACCAATTCAACAAAACGCCAGAGATCGACCTGTTTCTATTGACCACTAAGGTTGGCGGATTGGGTGTCAACTTGACTGGCGCTAATCGAGTTATCATATTTGATCCCGATTGGAATCCTTCGACAGATGTTCAAGCCCGGGAGCGAGCATGGCGTCTTGGTCAGAAGAAAGAAGTTACAATATATCGACTAATGACGGCGGGTACGATTGAAGAGAAGATGTACCACCGACAGATATTCAAGCAGTTTTTGAGCAATAAGGTGTTGAAAGACCCGAAGCAGCTCACAACTTTCCAGCTCCAGGACTTACATGACCTCTTTAGCTTAGGGTCCTCTGCGGACAAAGTAACAGAGACGGGGAAGCTCTTCAAAGGCTCGGAGGTCAAACTCGGCGACGACTCGGCCAAAAACGGCTTTGAAAGTTCAGCTCGAAACGCCACTAAGGCAGTAGAAGGAAGCAAAGCACAAAGCGTCACAACGAATGACGACGGTGATGTAGATATTCATGCCATAGAAGGCGTAGCTGGTCTTGAAGATTATGCGCCTGAACCAGAAACCAAAGCAGAGACGAAGGAAGAAGACCGAATTATGGAGGGTCTCTTTTCTCGTTCTGGTATACACTCAGCACTCGAGCATGACAAAATTGTCAATGGCAAGAAGCAGCTTCAAGCCAACCCGAGACTACTCCAGCAAGATGCGGAGCGTACGGCAGCGGGAGCAGCTGCATCTCTTCGACGTGCAGCTGAACAGGCACGCTCTGTGCCTATCGGCACTGTCACTTGGACCGGCCAAGTAGGCCATACCGGCGGACCGTCTAACATACGTCGCGGCCGAGGTGGTCCTGGATCAGCAGGTATCTTAGCTGGACTAGCAGACAGACAAGGGTTGAATTCACCTGCAGGTAGTTCTACCCCGAGTACGTCTGCTTCGCCTACACCTAGTAGCACGAATCTCGGGACCAAGGACTTCGTGAGGATGATCCCGGAGTTCATTACAAGACATGGAGGCCGAGTCCCGACGAAGTCACTGGTAGACCATTTCAACCCCTACTGCATTACCAAGAAGCAGTCTACCCAGTTTAAGATTGCGTTGGAACGCGTTGCGGAGATGGAGAAGAGAGGTTCAACTATGAGAGGAATCTGGGCCCTTAGGCCAGAATACAAGAAATAGGGGGATAGGATACGAAAGACCATCAACTTTAGAACAGTGTCGAGTTTGATAGATGAGTTTTAGGGCGGTATGACTTCATAGCATTTGGCAGGGCATTGGGGGGTTGCAAGTCACATCTAGCATAGCACTGGCGTTTTGAGAGAGGATCATCTATGCAAATAATTGCTTTAGCTTACTAATAAAGCCTTCGCTATAATGCGTTGAGTTCGTTTTTAATTCATGGAAGTTCCCATCTTGCAACGCCGATAGACAATTCAAAGTCATGGCAAGTTTTTACCATAATAATCACGTAATAGAAGACGTATATTGAGGGTTCGTTGATCAACGATTTCTCATTTCTGCTGTAGCCGTGCCAAAAGGCATCATGTGACAATAAGCATAGCTACCCTGAGTATCATGGAGACCAGGCATGCTCTATTCCTTTTTAGATCCACGCCGTTCTCCTCGTAATTGTCAACGCCACAGAGATGAAGAAGCCCAGATGCAAACCCGCGATTCCGCCAATTGCCTCCAGATCGCAGCCCATAACCACCAGCCAGGTGATGTATGATATGGCGCGATCACAGACGACGACCACGGCGACCGCCCTTTCTGCGGGTGCTGTCGGAGGGGGTGGGAGTGACGTCCTCGATACGGCCGATCTTCATGCCGGAACGAGCCAGAGCACGAAGGGCGGACTGGGCACCGGGACCAGGGGTCTTGGTACCGTTACCACCGGTGGCACGGATCTTGATGTGCAGAGCGTTGATGCCAAGCTCCTTGCAGCGGGCGGCGACGTCCTGGGCTGCCAACATGGCGGCGTAGGGGGACGACTCGTCACGGTCGGCCTTGACCTTCATACCACCAGTGACTCGGGTGATGGTTTCGCGGCCACTGGAATCACCCAGAATGTTAGCCTAATGAACCATTCACAAAGTCAGGGGGGATATATATATATATATATATGTGTGTGTGTGTGTGTGTGTGTGTGTGTGTGTGTGTGTGTGTGTGTCTTATGGATATAGGCATAGCGAGAGAAGGTCGTGGTGGAATTTCGCTCTTCCTCATTCGCTTGAAGCCCGAGACAACATGGGTTTTTGGATTGAATTCGAAAATTGAATTTAATTGCATTGTTTAGACGAACCTGAGATCGGTGACATGGACGAAGGTGTCGTTGAAGGAAGCGAAGATACGGGCAACGCCAAAGACGAGCTCGCCTGCAAAGCGCGGGGCACATGTTAGCAAGATTATTCGTGATTTTTACCTGCCGTCTTCGTCAGCTTGGAAGTAACTCACCTTCACGGACCTGAGGTCCAAGGGAGATGTTCTCCTGGGCAGGACGAGGTGCTTTCTTAGGAGGCATTGTGAATGATCTTTTTCTTTGGGTTGTTGGACTTCGGTTGACGGTTGGTTGATCTGAGGCTTGACCGCGAGTTTTTCAAGGAAAATCGGTCAGTGACAAAATTCGGTGGGTTTGTTCTTGTGTGGGAGAGTCAGAAGCTGGCGGTCAAGGATGGCAGAAATAATTAAAAGTGGGATAACCCTAAGGCTTTTCCACTTTCGCTTGGGGCGGTGTGCAGTCCAGCTTGGACCACATGCACACTAACCCTATATTGGCTAGTGTAGCTACAGGTCCCGCACCGAAACTTTACCTATTGAATTTTTTGTGCGTCTCTCTTCAATTTTTCCAAACCTTCAACCCAACAACATCGAGTCGACAATCTACATACCGGCCATCACCCAACGACAACAATGGCTGCCTCTACGTATGATACTCCTCCCTAGTTCTCTTCTTTTGAATTGAAAGAGCGTATGGATGCTCGGTTTTTGGATTTTGCAGATTGTCGTGGTCCTCTCGGCTGGATCGCATTGCTCTTTTAAATACCTGGAAATGGTATGACTGAAAGAGGCATTGCAAACCAGCTCGATCTATCCTGGTCTTCTCCCTCAGCATTTGAGGTTTGAAATATAGCTTGCAGGTTGAGAGACGGAGCTCTGGGGCGTTGGAGATGAAGGCTCTGTCCTTCTCTCTTAAAACTATTTGCCGCTTTCACTGTTAGCAGACAGATCAGAAATGGCTGTTACAAATGCTGATATAGAGCGAGCATATCTCTTGGACTTGTCCAAGGCGTTGTCGGATGAGGGGGAATGCTTCGGAAGCTGTGATCTTCATGGAAACAGCGATCATCCAAGGCATCTCACCGATTAAAAACTTCCCTACGAGTTAGCCACCGATGAGAATGTCGCGTTACAGTCGGCAATTCTCCAACCGGCGCTCTACTCATGCATTATCATGTATGATTGTGGACTACGTACTAATCTAAGTGTAATTATAGGACCGTTCCCACCAAGGACCAGGTCCTCGTCCCCGAGACCCTCCTTAAGAAGCGCAAGAGCCAGGAGAAGGCTCGCGCCGAGAAGACTGCTGAGCTCGAGCAGCGCAAGAAGGTTAGTCATTTCTACTATGCTCAGGTGAAGGAAGCGATGTGATGTCAACCACTTTTGCGAACTAGACTTAAGTCGATGTTGTTGCAAGTTAACCATCTTTCGGGTCTGATCGAGGAAGAAAAATACGCATTTGGTGTGTACGATTCTAGTATAGAGTGCAAGCTAACGGCGCATTCTAGATCAACAAGGAGAAGCGTGCTGTCATCTTCAAGCGTGCCGAGAAGTACGTCAAGGAGTACCGTGATGCCGAGCGCGAGAAGATCCGCCTTCAGCGCATCGCCAAGCAGGAGGGCAGCTTCCACGTCCCTGCTGAGGAGAAGTTGATCTTCGTTATCCGAATCAAGGGGTATGTCTATTGTGGCTTCTAAAGGCCAAATTGAACAGAGAGGCTAACGACCGATCAGTATCAACAAGATTGCCCCCAAGCCGCGCAAGATCCTCCAGCTTCTGCGTCTTCTCCAGATCAACAACGGTGTCTTCGTCCGTGTCACCAAGGCCACCGCCGAGATGATCAAGATTGTCGAGCCGTGGGTTGCCTACGGTTACCCCAACCTCAAGAGCGTCAAGGAGCTCATCTACAAGCGTGGATACGGCAAGATTAACAAGCAGCGCATTCCCCTGACTGACAACGCCATCATCGAGGAGAACCTCGGCAAGTACGGCATTGTCTGTATTGAGGATCTTGTTCACGAGATCTACACTGTTGGCCCCAACTTCAAGCAGGCCTCCAACTTCTTATGGCCGTTCAAGCTCAGCAACCCCAACGGCGGTTTCCGACCTCGCAAGTTCAAGCACTTCATTGAGGGTGGTGACCTGGGTAACCGGGAGGAGAAGATCAACGCCTTGATCCGACAAATGAACTAAAGGGTTAACGGTTGAGGGTTAATGGGTCTGGTATTATGGGGTTTGCTTTCGTGCATGGTTCACGGCGTTCATAAAAGCTTCGGATGCTACCAATGAAATGAGACTTTGATGATCATGGCAACCCCATACTTGGTGTGTGTTCTTCTGGATTCTTGTGACTGGTAGACTCAATATACCCCTCGTGAAGGCTCATTAAGCCTCAATATCATGATGAATTCCGATGATTCTAGATTCCTATCATAGCTGCTAAATTTACCCAACGCTTCGATCTTCGTATGTCCATAGAGATAGAAGTCTGGTGTTTATGAATACAAGGCACGTAAACCATAAATTAGCCTTGTTAAAGCTACCTACTATAATACTACCTTATAGTCGCCTTGTTATTTGTATAGGTAGATGAGTAGAGGTGTCGCCTAAGAGGCGTCCTATTTTCGGGTCATTCAATCAAGCAATATTATTCTATAGCTCCAAAGCTAGTTCCCTCTAGGTTATGCTATGCGCAAATGTCCAGTCTTCCAGAAGTATAATCCCACGAATTACTGCATAGCATTTTTTACAACTCTTTCTTCTGGCGGTCTATAGGATCGAGCCAAAATATACACAGATACATATATACAGGGTCTGAATATAGTACGTGAGAGGGCAAGCATCTCAGAATTTGATGTCGAAACTAGTGCCGCACCCGCAACTGCTAGTCGCGGCGGGGTTGTCGACGATCTTGAATTGGCTCCCGATCAGCTCCATCGTGAAGTCGATCTTGCTGCCCTTGAGTAACTCCAGGCTCGGCGCGTCCAGGATCACTTTCGGCGTTCCGGGGACGAGGGCCGGTTGCCCGGATGCTAGAGATGCTGTTTTGTCTGCGCTGGCGGGGGAGTCGGAATCGGAATCGGAGTCGGAGGGCGTGTCGGGGACCCACTCGAATATGGTGTCGTCTTCGCCGATGCTGGGCGCGGAGGGAGAGGCGCTCGTTGTTGTGGAGGGGGCGACTTCAGAGGCTGTTTTCTCTGCGTCTGTGCTCGCAGGGTTTGGCGGCGAGGACGATGTTTCGGGTGGGAGATGCGGGTTCTCGGTTGAGGAGGGAGAGGCGGAAGTAGAGGTGGAGGCGGAGGGAAGAGTGGGTGGCAACGTAGTCAACGACATCAGGTACTGGAATCCGTGACAGCCGCCGGACTCGACTGAGATGCGCAGCGCGAGGTTCGGGTTCCTGTCCTTCTCCATGATCTTGGAGAGTCTCTGTTGAGAGGGGCATTGTTTAGCTAATTGCTAGTGATCCAGGTGGAGAGGAAAGGGTAGAATGACTTACGTTGGCGGCGCGCGGCGTGATCTCCAGGAGCATGTCGTTCCCATCTTCGTCCTTCTGTGGGTTGTACACTACTTGGGTCTTGCGCAAGGTAGCTGTGATACTGAATGGACGTCGGCCTTCAGCTTGTATGGCGGTGTTTCCAGTACTTCGGAGCCGATTGTTTCTGCCTCGGCTTCGGAGAGCTACCGGTTGCTTCGGAGCGGCGGGGAGGTGGAAAGCTCGGGCCCTCGGCGGCAGTAGCACATCAAGGATGGAATTGCTGCTACATGTAGGTGATAGTGACGACGTGCTCAAGAGCCGTACAAATATCTTGGCTAGAGACGACGAAGAGTATGCGCGCGTACAGCGCATAGGAAGGGGAGGCGGCATTTTGGAGTTTTGATTGAAGGTCGCCGAAAGAGGAGCATTTCTAAGCAAAAATAATTTTTGGAGGGTGGGATGATGTCAAGGTTGAGGGTAATTCGGCGGCATTGGGACCGGTGAAGGATGGCAAAATCACCGCTGTTAGTATAGGGAAAGTGCATGAGCCATTAAGGTATTAGTAATAGCCAATTACATAGCTGCAATTTCCATTCATTGCCGAGCTGCTGGTTGCCTCAGGTAAGTGCAAAAGAGGTGCTAGAGAGATCGGGTGGAAGCTTAAAGAGGTTATGCATTTAACATTCAAGACTACAGAGAGTACTGTAACATGATCACCAAATCTACCAAGGTACATATACATCTAGTAATCCGTATTACTTTTTAGGTCGTAGTAGGTTTGAAAATTCACATGTGACTTATCTGACTTCAAGTCTATTCTAACTCATCATCCTCGAGATATTTGACTGCCGTCATCTTCGACTACACCGTAACATGACAGAATGCTCACAAAGAAAAGTGTTGAGATGAGGGGAAGCTATTTAGAGAGAGACGATACTTTCCTGGTAGATCCTGCGCTCAACAGTAGGGAACTATTTGTCATCTAATCCATCGATAGGTAACTTCCAGGGACTGTTGACTCTTCCCTTGAGGTCTTTAATATAAGAGAGTTCATTCTTGCAGCTGGACCCTGAAAAATTGGCCTCTTAAAGAGGTATCCCGTGATGGTTATTATCAAAATCTCATGTGAATGGAAGGTTGGCAGCCTTGGCTAACAATTATCTGTATGTATAGCAGGGCTGCAGAGAAACTCCATGGAGGCTCTTCGGCCATTAAAAAGTCATGACGTGCTAGCGAGGGAGACGCTCATCAGAGTAACCCTTATCGCTTATACAAGGCTCGAAAGCTTGGAATGCGCCTGCACTATCAGCCTGGGCTAGAGCGCGACTTTGTCTTGCCTGGATCATATCCCGCCGGAAACAGGTCGTTCCGCGGAGTACAACCTCCCTATGCAGGGACCGGATACCTTAAAGGCATTATACGTGCCGAAGTTGATGAATTTGGACGTCTGGATTTTACGATTTGCACATCCTCCTTTTTAACCGCGCGCCACTACAACGACGTCTACATTTTACCGGCAATATGGCATCCAGATAGACACGCCCCCACGACCAGGGCTGCCCTTCGAATATATTGTCTCGCGGGCGAAAAAATAAGTCCTTGGTCTTGAATTTTGATTAAATTTCCTGGCGGCAAGGTTCCGGGTGGAGATATTTGGAATCAGGAATCGAACACAAAGGGGTACAAAAGAGCTCCTATTCCCAGCTTAGCTGATGTACGAAAGACAGAATCTGAATACAGGCTCTGCGATACTAACTACACCTCTACGATTCAATAAAGACTAAAAAGCTCTGGTATCTACCAATAACAGCTAAAATGCTCCCTCAGCTCGTCTCCCTCGCGGTCTTTGCCGCCACCGTCTCAGCCCACGGCCTCATCTCGAAGCCCACTCCACGCGGGCCGGGGGACGCGTCCGTCGCCGCATGTGGTGCATCCGTCGTGAACAACATCAAGGGAGACAAGACATCGCACGTAGAAGGATTACCCGAGCTCGCCGCCGCAGACTCGGGCTACCACGGAGAACTGTGCAATCTATGGCTGTGCCGCGGCCTGCAGTACGCCGACAACGCGGCCAACGTGCAGAAGTACGCCCCGGGCCAGACCGTCAACATCCAAGTCCAGCTCAGCATCCCCCACGCCGGTTCCGCCAACGTGTCCATCGTCGACACCAAGACCAACACCATCATCGGGAAGCCGCTCCTCAGCTGGCCTTCCGGATACGCCGACGAGCGCCAGTTCTACGCTCACCAGACCCCGGCCAACCAGACCAACTTCAACGTTACTATCCCCGAGGACCTGGGCTCCCAGTGCTCTGAGGCTGGTGCTTGTGTAAGTCTTCCCCCGTTGGATTTGTCCCTTGGAGGTGTAAGGTTACGTTCTGACTGTTATACGCATTAGGTTATTCAATGGTGGTGGTATGGCACCGGAGCTAGGCAGACCTACGAGTCTTGCGTTGACTTTACCGCGTAAATACCTTGATGGGGCCAAGCAAGAATAGGATATGTTGGGATAAGGCTTTTGGGCAGAGAACAAATATCAGGTTAGAAGTCAATAGATATCTTTTAGTAATCTCATACATATATCAATATTGATCAGCTACGCCTTGATTTCATAAATGCCTCATGAGCTTTCTTGTCTAGCACATTTATAGGTCTTCTTGATGACTTGTGGTGAGATGATGAGAAGAGACTTAGATTGAAAAAGTTTATTTTTGTTTATCAACTACTTGAGGAAATATTTTACTAGTACTATGGAAAACAGGACGAAAGCAAATTATATAAGCGCGGATACTCCTGAACACATCACGGATCGTCCCAAGATATAACCCCAAGCCTACCTGTTTTCCCTTCGTCACGTTGTATAACGACGTCATGTGAAATGGTATTCCCGACATGAAGTCAATCCAGCTCCAATATCATCCTCAATAACTTTAAAAATATTCACATACCATCCGACCCACCATCCATAATCCATCCCCCAACCCCGACGTTTCATTTACAGCTTAGTATGGGGGGTTAGGTCCCATACCTGGTGGAGGGTAGTCAGACTCAGGCCGTCCGCCGGCCACGGAGGCGGAGCCAGCACGGCCGCCATCGCCGAAGTGCTTCTTGCGTAGTGCAGCAAGTCTCTTCTTCTTAGTGACGGTATTAATGTATGTACCGATGATAAAGGCGGTGACATTGAAGAAGGGCACCCAAGCGGCCTCAGGCAGGAATGCCTGTGCGAAAGCGAGACAGAGCGGCGAGGTGACCCAAGAGACCTTCATGACCTTCATGAAGCCGACGCGTACCGTTGCTCGCACTTGATGATAAGTTCGGGCACCGGCGATGAGGGCCATAGCAACAAGGTAGACCACGTTCTGGATCGGGGCAACCTACGGCATGCACGTCAGTTCCGTGGTGGGATGATCGTGGGGATAGGAGTACATACAACTAAGTTGCTAACAAGGATCTGAACGATCTTAGCGCGGAGACTCGTGCGGCCCTTGAAGGCCTTTTGAAGGCACCAGATCAGAAAGTGGCCCAAGGGCGCGCTGACAAGGGCGCCATACGCCGCCATCTTCGGCACCCGAGCCGTAAAATAATTCCCATGCTTATTGCGATCTTTAGCAAGCCACGACGCGAGGAACTCTTGTAAGCCAGCGAGAGTTCCGGCCGTGAGCATCTTCGTTCGCAGCGGATTTCTCTCAAGCTCGTTGATGTAGGCCTGTGGTAAGCAAGCGAGTCAATCAACTGTGGCTCAGCGGGTCGCACAATTGGAAAAAGCAAAATTAAATAACAACGCACCATCAGGTAGCCCCTCGTACCAGCGTTTTTCTTGCCTCCAGTAATCGCCGTGCCGATAGCCTCTGCGATAGGATGCTTTCCACTCGTGCCTGGGAGAGGACCGTCGCGAGGAATGTGCACGGGCAGGTTCGTTAGAGCGCCGGCGCCAGCGACGCTCTCGGTCGCATGGCGAATCGTCTCCTTCTCAATCTTGACCGACATGGTGATGCCCTTAGTTTTCAATCGGTAATAGATGGCCTAGTCCGAGAATTCTATGGCGGTGATGATGTTAGCGATGGAAGATCGGGTGGGAGATGATGTTTTCGAGCATGGACGGGTCGATACGAGGGCCTCGGTAAAGTCAATTGGTTTGTTTACCTCGAACTGACCAGGGGCCGAGGCACTAGGTAAGGTGTTTTTGATGCAAAATTGCAGGCGAAAGGTATCTATCGATACAAAATAACTTTCAAGCAATAGAAGAAAATAGGTATCTTACATTCTCGATGAGGACAAAGTCACCGTTCGGAAATGCGGGTCTCTCGATGCTCATCCGTGTCGGTCGTTGAAGATGGACAGTAGATGTGGAGGAGGTTGGTGAGGATGAGGTTGGACAATAATCGGGCGTCTGGGGCCGCCAGCACTCGCCGAGCTTTCATTTGCTCCTTCTCGCTCCCTTGTCGCGACTGGGACAGTGGGTCCAATGTTTTTTTAGAGGTCCAAAGGGGAGACAAGGGGCGACAGGGGGGGTTCCGTTGCTGCACGACAGCTACGATCCACAAAACACGAAAGCTCGATCTCTGCCCTTCCACTCCCCCATCTCACCTTGAACCTCTCTTAGTTTTGATTGGTTCGATTAATCGGACAATTCATTCCTCCGCGCTCTGTTACCGTATTGGTACGAGCTCACATGGAGAAGGAACCACACAAGTAGCCACAAGAACCAAAATTCAGCTACCTCTTAAATGCACACCTAGGAGAAGATCCTCCCAATTGGTAGCAAGTTGGAATATGGAGATGGATTATATCAGGTACTAGAACAGGCTTATCACGCCACTAATGCAGCCCGTTTAAGCAGGGGAGTGGAATCGAAAAAGACGGTATGAGCGATAAGTTGGATGATCTCGATCATATATAATACGAGTGATAACACCACTTGCCAGCTCAAAATCCAGAAGAAACTTTGAAAGGGAAATCCTACATTGTTGGGAATAGCTTCAATTTGTGGAATTGACTATATGTAGGCGCATGTGCGCATGTGTTGGCGAATAAGAAAGGTAACCCCTACTCTAAACATTGAAACTCTCGACAAGTTCTTTTCTGGCTTTCCTCGTGCAAGGAAAGTAGTCATAGGTTAGGTACCGAGTGTTGCCCCTTCTCTGGATTAAGGTAACACTTACCTACGTGGCTTAAGCACGTATGCAATGATGTCATGCTAGTTGAATGAGTAATCGGAATAATTAATCATAGCCTTACGTCCGCTGAAACACTCTCGAAAACCCTGTCATCATCCAAGCACTCTCTGATGGGAACTTCGCGATCTTCAAGAAGCCCAAGTTTTGGCTAACTTGTTTCAATTCACTTTGATTATGGATGGTTCCAAGTAGCACAATAACGTGTGTTTACACCACCAATATCTCACTAATATCAATAGGCGGATAAACGTTGGACACTGGTTCCGCTGTCCAGGTATTGACAGGTCACGTCCAGTCGTGGCTAGACGCGCTCAGTCCAGCTGTTTGTTTTTTTAACAAGCCAGATTCTAACCCCCCACAACGAAATAATACCAATATCAATCAAAACACACAAAATATTCGGTATCGGTAGTCTCGCAGGTTTTCGTACGTCGCGCATCAATTCATGGCCGACAAAACGCGGGATCCCAAGCCCGCGGCGGCGTCCCCGCACCCAGAATCTCAAGTCCCTCGCTTCAAGCCTTCGTGTACTCACCCGACAATGGCTCGATTATACGATCCCCATCTGACGTGCTACCTGTGCGGTCAGCCTGGCCACTAGGGATGGCTTTGGCGATGTACCGCTGATCGAGAGCTCCTCATCGAAGATGCCATTGCGAAGGGTCACCCGGTAATCTACTCCTTTCATTTGAAGTCTTCTTATGCAAAATGCGGTAACTAACTTACCATCCTTCTTAGGTGGGCTTCGACCTCCTCGGCGCCGAAGCCGCTAAGCACCTGACGGTTCGACCTCGAAGTCCTGAGAGCAGAGCTAAGAAGCTCAGTTTCTTTGGTGAGGTTACCGCAGAGCAGTTGAAGACGTACACGCCAGACCAGATCCGTAAGATCTTAGAACAGAGGGAGCATGTACGTATTCTACCTTGACACAACAGTATTGCATGGCTAACGTGTAAAATAGATCCTTGATGTCGCTGCTCGATCGTCATCTTCAACTTTACCTCCACCAGGTTTCGATCACCTGAAGAGCACAAAGCCCTGGGTCCCTAGTGAATCTGAAGAGTGCCAGTTCAAGTGCTGCCCACGATGTCGTCCTTCAGCCGAGACTAGATCTTACCTAAGTCTAGACGGTATTGTCAAGGGCGACATACCGCCCACCGCGGCTGTAGCATTTGACTTCCACCGTATTGGAAGGGATATTATCCATCCAGACAGAATCAAGTACATTGGCCTGACAGCCGTACCCTGGGTATGACCACCTAAGTTCCGTCTTTTCTAGGTTAAACTAACTCTAGTACTAGCCAAGAGCTGCCGCTAAGTCTGTGTCGTCCGAGTCTTCTGTGTCGTCTCTATCTTCACTATCGTCCTTACACTGCTCGTCCCTCGGCATTGAGGAAACCGGTGAGAGCACGCGTGCCGATCTTCCCGAATCACTTTCGTCTCAAGATAGCTTGGCTACGGAATCCATCGCGACGGAAGAGCATAGCTTGTGTGACATCCCACAACCGCCTTGGCCCCACATCCCCGATTCATCCAAGGAGAATATTAGATCTGTTCTATTCAGCGCCTGTGTGACTTCTCTTCCTGCCCCTACACCTGAAGAACAGGCAAACCTTGGCCAGTTCTCCACCAAGACCAAGGAGGAGGAGATGAAGGAAGAGCAATCTCACAAGAAACTCTTGGAGGTTGTCCATGGTGTGACATTCCTGGAGGAAAGCGTTAAGTTCGGGGTACCTGATATTGTCACTCAGGTATAATCGGAAGCAATAGCACGGCTAGTATGACGATAGTTCAGAATTAGGCTTCAAGTCAATGCCTTCAATGCTGCTAAAAGGGAGGTATTCAGAACCTGGCACTGCAATTTCCACAAAAGAGGGTGCCGAATGAGGCATCCCACGGGACCTTTAACCTCAATACCTAATTAGGCGGTAGAATTAGGTCGTTAATACACAGCTTCATTTCTTATCTACTTTCCTTTTATGTGTTCCACCGTGTGTAGTCTAATGAAAAGGTCTTCATCTGGAACGGCTCCCTCATCCCCTATACAATTTCTATCTTGCTGTAATTCTGAATTGTGTGAATGACGTTGATGTATGAGGTTTTATCAGATGCACGTGATACGGAGTTTCCCCAAATTGACACCGGAGAGTAACCAATCGGAGCTAAGTCCTAGGTTCAACTTGGGTTCTAATTGGTTACCGCCAGCGGGGAATTTGTGTGAAGCTTCGACATTGTCTTAGACGATAGATTCCCGAATTCTGGGCCTAAGAGATAGGCCGGATTATCATGAACACTATCCGATGGGCTAGGAGTAGCGTCAAGACCCTTCCATCGTCTAGATACCCTTCACGCATGGTTCCCTACTCCACTAGCACACAACAGACCCCCGCAAAATGGTTGCAACGAGTCCTTGAAGACCGCACAGAGCCTCCGAGACTGTTTGCCTGGAGCCTGGAGAACTTGCCCAAAGACGCATCCAGCGTCGGCACATCCTCGGATGTAAGAAGACCGTCAAATGAAGACGACGAGCGCCGTCGTATATACGTCCTGGGCGTCGGAAACATCGGTCGTCTGTACGCGAGCTTCCTCGCAAAGAGCAACCCCAGGCCCCCCATCACCCTAGTCGTGCACCGCAGGGATCTCCTAGAGCTATGGAGGGAGCAGCCAGGTATTGAACTAGTGCGCAACGGCAAGCCCGAACGCAACGCTGATTTCGACATCGAATGGTGGACCGAAACCAAGCCGTCCCAAGGTTCGCTCAGGGAACCGGCGGGTGGTGCTAGGATCAGGAATCTCATCGTGGCGACGAAGGCTGGGGATGCGCTGCCCCAGGTCGATCGGCTAAGGAGGTACTTAAGTAGCGAGTCAACTGTAGCTTTTACGCAGAATGGGATGTGTAAGTTGTGGCCCCCGCTAGGCGAGGCGTATGTTTCCGCAAGGTTCCCCGGCGGCAAGGGCCCCAAGTGGCTGGCTTGTGTCACGACGCATGGCGTGACGTCCCTGGGCCCGTTCCGCAGCGTCCATGCGTCGCCCGCGAATGTATCGATCGGGACTGTGATGAGTGGGGACCGTGACACCGGTTCCGGCTCTGACTACCTGGCCGAGCAGATCGTCGGGGCGCCGGACTTGGCTGCGCATAGAGTGCCTACGAGGGAGCTGTGGGTGGCGCAGCTGGAAAAGCTTGTGGTTAATGCCGTTATTAATCCGTTGACGGCTGTGCTGAGATGCAAGAATGGGGAGATCTTTGCGGAGGGGGATGATGGGTTGGCGGACGTTGTGGACTTACTGCTCGAGGAGGCGAGTCGCACACTGAAGGCACTGGTGCGGCATCCGAGTAGCAATGCCATGCTTAGGAACGAGGGCATCGCGTCGGGGTCAACCACAGAAGAGAGTCTTCGAGAGGTTCAAGAGGAGCTTATAGAGAGATTTTCGTTTGAGCGGCTGAAAGTGATGGTGTACGGGGTTGGTGCGAAAGTGGCGGAAAATACAAGCTCGATGCTGCAGGATGTTAGAGCCGGTAAGAAGACCGAGATCGAAGACTTCAATGGTTGGCTCGTAGAGACGGCGAGGTATCTTGGTGACGAGCATGGGTTGCCGGCGCATGAGAAGTTGATTTCTTTAGTTGTAGAAGGGAAGAGTCTCACAAGACGGGAATTAAGTAAGCACTTCCTCGGAAGTTAGTGGATGGCTGGTGGCAGAAATAGAATACATATCATTTTACGTTTTGCCTTACTAGTCACAGTAACAGCGCATGAGCGCAAAAACATTCTCTTTCTGATATCAATATCGCAGGGTAGGGTATGTTTGTCCCATCCAGAATGCCCTTCAGTAGCTGGTTCTCTGGAGCATTATCCGTGATATCAAGTTAAAGCATTAGTAACCATGAGCACATGCGTGTGAGGAAAATCTATCTTAGCCACTTACCGTGCAACCTTTGTCTATGATAGAGCTTCCCTAGGATATTCAATGGCGTATTTTAACGTCTATCGTCCTCGTTAATAGGTTTCTTCCATCTTTCTCAGTCAAAAGATGTATGTCTACCTATCCACATAGACTCATTAACTATGCCTTATTTTAATATCTGAAGCCGATGTTCTGGACGTTCGAATCTCTTGGTCTCATTGTTATGAATACACCTCCTTCCTCCAAAACTTGAACAATTCATAGATCTAGCATTGATGGTTCAGAAACACTTTGCGAGATGTCTCAGATGTTTCACCTACTGGGGTTACTTGAGACATAGGACACAAAGGGACTTCCTATATGTACACCACGGCCTCGGCTCCCTGCGGAACGACGTGAATTTTTCCCATCATCCTAGATGTGTCACAAGGCAATATGTAATATTTAAGGCAGTGTCTTTCCTAAATAATTTATAGTTATCGTAAACTCTGTACCAGAAAAGTCAATTTACTTGGGTTATAAGCTTAGGTTCTTATACGTCAAATAAAATACGCACCTATATCAGTGCCTCCACAACTGAAATTGTCTCGACTATCTTCAAGTACAATATTCCACTGCTATACATGGTATATATATGGTTATAATTAGTTCCCTAAAGCATGGTACTTTTTCTGTTATCTACATTAGTCAACGTTATAGAACTCGGTATATCTGACCTTTATCCAAGCAAAACTCTTAACAATTAGCTATCAAATTCCCAATTAAGTTTTTTTTATCCATCATTATACTAGCACTGGCTAAGTCGCCTCCCCGTGCCTTCGGCACTGCGCTTTAATTAACGAAACGGGTAAGATTAGCAAATACCTTCGATTAGGAGATATTCCTTAATAAATCTAAGTACCTTATAACAGGGATAAACGCCACATATAGAGATCGTATTAGAATTAGATATATTAGGTATTCCTCGGGAGGATTTGCTAATCTTACCCATTTCGCTAATTAAAGCGTAGTGCCAAAGGCACGGGGAGGCGACTCAGCCAGTGCTAGTACTTTGAAATGTTACTATCCATAATTAGACGGGATTGTGATGCAGAGATAGGATAATCGTATTCTTTCATGGACTCGGGGGTTTAACTCTTAAGATTGTGACAATAGATTCGAAGATCTCTTAAGGCATGTTTACTTCTTAGCCGTTACGTTCAAATACGGATATTAGATAATTACTGAAGGGCAGCACCAATGTGCTTAAGCTTCAGAACGTGATCTCAAGTAAAATAACAATGAAGCGTGCGTAGGACGCCACTGGACTTAGTTAAGCACTCGTAAACACGACGGAGTTAGTAAAGAATTCACCGAGAAATGAGGTAGCTATATGTATCGAAATTGCCCAAAATGCAATACAACATAAGGAAGAGGCCGATCCCAAAACATATCGCTGATCTTAGAGTCGAGCGATATAGGAGTATATTTGCGCGTAATGCATATAGTTAGGTAGCGACATTCCAGTGATGTACGATCTCAACTGCCCGAGCCGAGAGTGTCTCGGTATATGGCCTATAGCTCAGAGCTCAGGATAAACATTACAAAGTTCGGCTTATATTGCTGCGAAGAGTCTTTGGTGGATGGAGTTAACACAACTTGATACCTATATCTACCTATGAAGAGAAGTCTTTAAACTTGATTGGCTGCCGCTAGAAAATTAACAATGGGCAGTTGCTAGTTACACACTCCCAAGTAAAAGAGATAAGCCTTCCAATGATTGGATGTTAACTTCTGACTGAAAAGAGAGTGCTTTTCCATTCACCCTACCTAGGTAGTTTAAACATGCTGCTTCTAGGCAAATAATACGAGATTGGAAACATTCTTACCTGTGTACCCGTATAGCCAACGATTAACAGCTAAGGCCATTTAGAAGTTGAGTATTAGTGGAGTTAGTATAGCTTGGCTTCTTAATAGCGGTCTCTAGCTCTATGTAATTTGGAAGCGAACTACGTATTTGACGGGCATCTTAAGTGCTCGGCATAAGTACTTAAGTAAGGCACATAAGGATGTTTCAGTACCTACCTAGGTAAGTCTAGGTATTCCTTAAAACGCATAAGAACAGCCCCCAAGCTACATGTACCTAGGCGACCCACATCTTTATTGAGTTTGGTGGTTTATCCAAATAAGACGATCGGATAGAGTTACTCCAGTGCGGTGTGGAAATGGTAGGAAACAGTTGTAGCTGGGAAGTTGCAGTTGGACACAGTTAGACACAGTTAGACACAGTTAGACACAGTTGGACGACGAAACCTAAAACTTCCCTTTCCAATTCGTCCTTCCGCTCACCCATCTTCAATCCTCGTCTCATCAACAAAAGTTCTCTTACTAATGACCCAATGATTGATTCCCTGGCGATTGGAGTCAACATATCCTCACCGCATCCTGATCGGATTGGCTTGATTGTACGCATTCGTTCTACTGCAGATGCAGAGAGCCCCCCTTTACTACGGCTGACCAACTCTGAATCGCTGAATTATCTCACTATCTGCACGAAAGTCAGGGAGGCAAGGTTCCGTGAGTCTGTCGTGGAGCCGGCTGAGCTGTCCGGCTGCACGCTGTCCAATTTGCCTGCCCCTCTGTCCTTCTGTGAGGCGTGGCGGCCCATTAATACCAGAATGATATAGGCGTCGACGACAGGGTCGAGGAATCCCTTAATGCCCGTGCTATTACCCCCCGCAGCACGGCCACTTCGAGTCTTTACTACCCGTCCAGCTAGGACTTTTCGAGAGGTACGAGTACGAGCACTTTGAGAACAAGCAAACCCTGTGCTCGTCTTACTAGACCACCACACCCCCTTCGCTCGTCGGGCCTCAAGAGGTGAAACGGCTTTCCGCGGCCTGATGAGCACTAATGCACAGGTTCATCCAGGAGGCCGAACCTATCACAACTTCATACTGCTTGTTTGAAGTCGCAATTCATTGATGCGCGAACACTGTACAGTACTTGCGCCTACTGCCAAGACTAAATTGGATGCTTTTTGCAAGCATACATCCACGCGACCACAATACTTTGGGGTTCTCGGGAACACGTGTTAGCAGGTTCTAGCCGTCGAATACTCGAGCAGTTCTGTCTTTGAGCTGAGGTTGATAGCCTTGTAAGAGCTCAGACCTGTCGATCGTAACCTGTCATCGATAAAAAGGGCTATTAAACTAGGAGCTTGGACATTATGCATATTGATCGTCTCTCGGAACCCCCCTGTGGATTCGGGATGTCCCACTAGGTTGAGAAAATCTTCACAAAATATTACAGGTCAAACGGGCACTTCTAAATAAAATACATCTTTAGGAATTGGTCGCTACCTTAATTTCTTCATACCCGAAACACTCTGGATAACTTATCACAAGCTTTGCTAGCTAAAATGGGTTTTGCGAGCAATACCCATACTGCGATTGCATGGGGGCCGGATTGCTAGCAAAATTCGCTTACATTGGCAAAACTTCACGATAATCCGGAAAAGCAGATCTAGGCACCGTAACAACGGGTATTGGAGACTTGCATGCGACGATGTTGAATGCAAATCTCCGATTGGCCGCGCAATTCGGAACGGACACCCCAAGCAATTACATTCAACGTTCGTCCTGCTCCTGTCAGCGTAAGAAGTCATTTCGCAAACTGGTCTTTTCAAACTCAGAGAGAAAAAAATATCGAATTGAGATCAGCTATCCTATACTGAAGCTACTTTATGGCGAGCCGCATTCCCAAATGGAATCATTAGCGAATCATCCTCCAATCAGACAAAAAGGGCAATCTCGGATGAGGAGATCCTACTTTCAGCCTCAACTCGCTTGAGTACTTGCAGGAACTTTAGGTAGGGAGCTGGAGAGGCAGTTGAGATCGCCCTGACGCCTCGCATAGAAAATGACATCTTCTAAGCCTCTTCCTCTGTCTGAGTTGGGATTGCCATTGGTGATCAGACAACAGAGTCAATTAAACACGCATTGCGCATGAAGGGAGTCCATACCCCAAAGCGCTTTGAAAGCTCGGTCTTAAGACTTGGGCCGATCATAGGAATATCACTCAACCTCTCAAACTTGAAAGTCGTTGAATGGGGCCATGGTAGCGTAGCCAAGGTTTTCCGAGTTCCGCTATTCGATACGAAAGATCCGGATCGATCGGAATCTTCTGTGCGTCGCTATCAAATCGGATTCTGTCACATTGACCCAAGAGATCCGAGCTTCGACCCTAATCTAACTTGGTGAAAAAAATGATGCTAGGAATGTCAAGCACTGCCTTCGGTCCTGGAGGTCTGGTAATTAGTTAATTGGCACTACGGGA
The DNA here is from genome assembly GCA_002120335.1 of Hypoxylon sp. EC38. Lineage (NCBI taxonomy): Eukaryota > Fungi > Ascomycota > Sordariomycetes > Xylariales > Hypoxylaceae > Hypoxylon > Hypoxylon sp. EC38. Next base: position 1,450,143 of record KZ111240.1, read on the forward strand.
ATGCGTTGCATGCTGCATTGCCGAGGGCTGTCTGGACCTGGCCATCCATGTTCACACTGCAGATGGATGTGCTTTCGTGCAGTGAAATTCCCCTAATGTGCGAATGACTTTTCTTACAGGCTGCAGCAACAGGGGCAACCGAGGACCCCTCATTGTAAGGCGAGCGGCAGTTGAAACGAGATCCCACACCGCTGGAATATCTTGGTCTGGTTAGCTATATTGCTTTGCAGAAACCACGTCAGCATAGCAGTAGGAGCGGCACGGTACGCAACGGGTAAATCAGCCAGCCATCTTGGTCGCAATGCTGACCTGCTGGAAATGCTTTGGAGATCTTTGCAACCACAATGGCCAGGATCTATAGACCCTACGTGTATGCCATGTTCCATCGTCTCCGTAACTTCCTCAGCTTTTGGTGTCTCCGGCCGTTGGATGTAGCGGACAACCACCAACCGAGTGGTCGACAACAAATTGCAAATATGGCTTAGCAAGAATCCTCCCCAAAATGCACATTATTCCGTCTTTTACTATCTTGCGCATGAGATGATCTGACTAATTTTTTTGAACCATTCAACCATGGCCCTGCTTCTTTTTCCGAGATGGATTTCTAGACATGGCTATTTATCCCAAATGAATGGTGGGCTGATACTACATGAATCCTGACATCAAATCTCATTGACAACTTCTGGATATCTACTATACCACGTGTGTGTCAGAAGGAGGCATTGAAGCACAGTAAGACGTACAACTCGGAATCCTAGAGGACGGACGAATGATATTTCGATCTCGTCGCCAACCAGAAAATATGGGAGCGCCATATGCAAAGGACTGCTGTTGTCTTCTCACCGCAACACACTTGTTGCTTCTACAACGAAAACTTGCAGAACTTGTCAACACCTCACTAGCTCGTTTGCCGGGATCCTAGATCAGGGTATCCCGGCCAAATCTAGCTGAATGGAATGGAACTACCTAGGATCAAGGCCAAGGAATAGCAGCCTGACAACGGCGGAGCGGCATATCGCTCCCAGAGAGCTGTCAATGTAATACCTCCAACCAAAGGTCCAGGAAAATCCCTCGGAGGAAACAGAAGTGAGTGTAAGATGGAATTGTGTCTCATCGATATGCGTGAGAGAGTCTCACGCAGTGCGTAGTACGTGTAGTCGAATCTATATGAGACCACGCACACCATGCCTAGCCAACGGCACGTATTTATTCTAGCCTTTGGTTCCCCACGGCCTCCGCATCGTGTGCCAGGGGCAACCGATGCCAAAGTTGAGCCATTGGAGGGGGAGCTCGCTCACAGGAACTGAGAAATGTGGATGGGGGTTATAACGCAGCCATGCTATATGTGACAATGACAGCGCACACACCACACACCACACACCAAGCAGCACACAGACGCACACAAATTAACAACATGTCAGGCCAATCCAGTGCTTCGGTGGCGAACCTCGCAACCTCCACCCTAACACCCCCCAGACCAGCAGCAGCAAGAGCCGGCGTGATTAGCGTGCAGCTGCGAAGGGTACTGTAGATCGAAGTCGTTCCCAGATCAGAGAACGTGGTACCTAGCGCCTTTTTGCACGTTTCTTCTCCCTGCTCTTACTTAGCTGCCATAATTGTACTGTATCATTGTATTAATCAGTTTTTATAGGGCGCTCTGATTCGAAAAGGTAGGTACCTACTAACATCCAACACATTCCCTGACAGCTACGGGTATTTTCCCGTACGAAGCTGCGCATACGTATACCCCGAGAACGAGAGCGAAGCGAAGCGGTGAATCCGGGAATCAGGCCATATATCTTTCGTTGTTCCTTGAATTCGAAACTCGAGGCTACCATCTTGCATCGTTCTGGCAGGCAGGGAGATGCGCCGCCTTGCTTTTCCGCTGCGCCTATACATGCATAATACAGGAAAAAATACTTAGCTAGGTAGGTACCAGTTAGTCAGTTTATCCACAGTATTGATCCCTCTAGGTACCTACGGAGTTTGCGTGTCCTCGCAACCTACAGAGGTACATACTTGGATTATTAGGCATCTATCAGCTGTTGCGAGGGTCCTAGGTTACCTACTGGCTTGTGGAGTTAGGAGACGACAGGAGGAGCCACAACACGTTAGATGTTTCACGCCCAAAGTTCCAGGGGGGGAAGAACCCCGTGCACACAAATAAGTGGCTGGTATTATACACACAACCAGTCCATCGCTAGCATTCCCTTATCGGTACGGGATTTGATGGCATAGCTCCGCAGTAAGCTTGTCGCGATGTAACACGAGATGGTACAAATCGCTACCGCCTTGTCGAGATTAAGATACGAATCAGAGATGCGGGCCGTTTCAAACAACACCATCGGCGCACCACCACCACCGCGCATCATCCGTCTTAGTCAATATGAATTGTTTCTAACAACGCGAACGTGACCTCCCTTGCCAGCAAGGAAATCTCGCAATAAGCGCAACTGATTGGCAATTATTACTAATGTGGTAAATAAGTAGATCAAAAGGTAAGCTATGTAGTCATGAAATATCGTATACGGATTGCTCCCTTGAGGGTAATGGTTTCGCCCACGAAACCCCAGTTCTCTTTCTTTCTCTCTCCAGTACTTTGAAAAAATCTCTCTCTCTCTCTCTCTTGCAGCCCCATGCCCAGAATGTCATCGACTCGCTGAAAGCTTAGATTCTGATTCGCCCTGCGCCTCCCGTTCATGGCTCTACCCGCTCGAACGGGGCCAGACTCCCTCTGATTGCAACGTAATAGGTAATTACCTACCTAGCAGAGCCAGGTTGGCCTCGAATGTACGGTGAAACACATCTTTTTTCTGCGTCCTCGTGTCCCATCGTCCGGGGTATCTGCCAAATCCTCCCGTCTTGAGCCTCCCTTTCGGAATCCTCGTTCCCAATCTACCCTGCGAAGTCCGTCGCTAAATTGCGGTCAACATAGAAACGTTCGCTGTGCCCCCCATGTGATCTCATGCCGCCCTTCCGCCCTCCCCTGTAGAGTAGTTGTTATCACCTTAGACAGATAGATGGTGATCGATAATAAAAAAAGCAAAAAAAGGAAGAGCAAAGTGGACGCGTTCCTCATAATCGAACGCATGCGTAAAATGTATTGGCTTTAGTATTCTGAAAATCAAACAAATTTTCAAAGCATTTCCCCCCTTCGCCTTCCCCCATCTCCATGACCTCTAAATTTTTGTCGTTAAAAATATCAATATTACGAGTAAATGGCATGACCGTCGTGGTTTGGTATCTCTAGTATTAAGTAATTACCCGCCCTTGAGGCCAAAGAGCGGGAGAAGGTAGACTCCGTCCCATTACTATTGTTGTACAAGTGTTCGCTTGGTGATAGTAGTACTCAAAAAAAGAAGACATATTTGCTTGGTACGTCGCGTGTTATTGGTCGGTATTTCCGTAAAGTTGATAGTCGTAAGGAGCTCGTGATTCTCCTCTTCGTAATTTTGCGCCGGTTAACAACATCCATGATCCACTCCTAATTCATGGTCCCCCGGTACTCGGCAGTAGATGGCCCATCGTATTCGATAGTAGCGCCGAGCTATATTCGTCGTCCTCCACCCCCTTCGTCTAAATATGTTGGCGATGGTAACGTGTACCTCTCTGTTAGCTTCTCAGCCTTGAAGCTGTTGTGGATAGATGGTGTCCCCGGACCCAGGAGCTGATACTCCTGGGGGGGACGCTGATTGCTATAAGTTCTCTTCCCCAACTTCCCCGGCCTCTCCTCCAAGAAGTTGCGCAGCTCTTTCTCGACATGCCTGCGGAGTAAAACCTGGGCCAACTTTGTTGGAAACGAAGCGCCATTTCTCGTTCTCGTAATCTTGAAGCGCCGTTCGAAGTTTTTGGTCCTGCAGATCTTTGAGTTAATATCTGTGCTTCCGAAGGCCTGAATAACATGCGCGGCCAGGCAGCGGCGAACTTACTGTTTCGTCTGTCCATTGGGTCGTCTTTGCCTTTAGCTTCGTGCAATAACGGACTTGGAGAGTACCGGAAGAGCGACCAGGGAAGAAGTCGGCAATCTGCTTCCATGTCAAGCTTTTGTTTTCTTTCAGGTCAATGAGTAACGCATCGTCTTCCGGGGTAAATTTTAATTTTGGCCCCCTCGGCCTCGGAGCCGGTGCAGGCATTCCAGCTTGTCCTACCACGCTCGGGGCGCCACCTCCTGCAGTTCCCATGCTTCCATCACCTTCGCGTCTCATCATCTTCGAAGGGGGCCCTTGATCTGGTAAGCGATGATGGTGGTGGGTTGGAGCTGCGCCGGCAGCTTGCGCATACGCAGCGCCCATAGATTGCTGCATATTATCGATGTCGCTCTGCTCTAATTCAGACATACCGGGAACAGACAAGTCAAGATCATCTGGACGACTACGTTTCGACCCAGCGCTATGAGGCTGAGTCGGGGTCATCGCCGGATACAAGGGCGGACCAACGACGGAGTGAGGTGATGGCGCTGGAGCGTAATGCGGAGGCTGATGACCCATGTGTCGAGCGCTAAGATGCGCCGGATCCATCAGGATCGGATGATGATGCGCGGGGTGATGCTGCGACATGGCGTGGTGAGAGTGCGACTGAGGTGGTTCATGTAAGCTCCCGTGTCCCGCGTGCTGCATTGGGTTTCCGCGGTGGTGATGCGTGTCGTATGCGTGTGGAGTCTGGCTCTGCTCGCCCGGATGCGACTCTTGTGGGGAGTAATCGACATTGTAGTCCGGCCCTACTCGATAGTTGCCCGCCAGTGTGCCTTCGATACATGGGTTCCGCCAGAGCGAACCGCTCTGGACGGTCGCCGGAGTCTGTATAGAAAGAATTTGATGGACTGGAGCCCCTCGGGGCTGCTGATGCGCGGGAGGTTGCGAGGTGGAAGTGTGTGTCTCGCGCGTAGAATCGATGATGATACCCGTCCTGTCGGATTGAATTTGAAATATTAGTATGCTGAGCACTTACTTGCCCAGCAACCGAGTACATGTGCTGGTGCAGCGGTAGTCGTCGGTGAGCTTGGTCAGGTGCGGGATGGTGTAGGATTGTGTGGTGTCAAGGTAAGATCGTCTTGCAGGGCGGCGAAACCGTAAGCCAGAGAGAATTAAAAATCAAGTTCGGGGCAGCCCGCGTAGTCTTTAACAGCTCATTGCCACACAGGCTTGATGAATATGGGTAGCCTTCCTTTTTCTTAGAATCCTTAGCTGGTTCTATTATATGGTGACAAAATGTCAAAATGGAAAATGAACAAGAGCGGGCAAGGGATGCATTATATCGTCTGATCTTCTTTTTCGTTTCTGTCCAGACAGGGACGAGCTTGGGAACGACCCGCAAGTACCTGGGACAACCTAGACTACCTTTCTTTTCATCCACAGGTTAAAGCACTTGACCTGATTTGCCATGTGCGAGACAAGTATCGTTCCTGGCGGGTGTGGAGATTCGGTTACCTTGCCCGGCGATGACGGTAGCATAATTTGGTGATCTTATGCCATGGTCAGCTTGCCGGATATAGAAGATACCCCAGCCGGAGGTTATGATGCAACTGGGGCAACGGTAGCCCACAAACGGGTGAGGTACTCTTTTCACTGACAGGGTGATAAGTACAGTAGACTTCCGTGACCCTGGACGAGCTATTCCCCAAATAAGATTATTAAATGTCGAGGTAATCCAAAGAGAGCAACGTCTGGAAAACGCATAGAAGGATACAAAACAAGACAGCCGAATGGAGAAATAAAAAGCTGAAACGGGCCCTACCACGCAGTTGGGCAGTGTCTGTAGAGCATGACAAGCGAATAATCGAAGGTGGGCCGCACCCATACTCACGACAGAGGCCCCTGCTCAACCTTTTTTCACCCAAGGAAGCCAAGGCAATGGCAATCCCTGGAGGGTCAGAATGCCGGTTGACTGGATTGTACAGTACGTGAAGGGTGGCGCGCCCATGCTCGGCTGCTAGGGCAGTAGGAAAGCATTGGGTCGCTTTTCTCCCTCGTCCGCTTGGAGGGGATATATTGGAACTGGGGTGGGCTATAATAAGGAATTAAGAGAGCTCTGATCCCTGACACGCCATAGGGCGAGTGAAATTGGTAAGGTTGCAAGTAGCCACAGGACACGCTGGATAGATTGCCGAGCAAAAAACAAGGGAAATATGACACTAAAGCCACTAACGGAGTCTCCAGGTAACCTGTCAGCGCAAAACGCGACTTCAAAGTCGCAAACACCCATGTATACTGAAAAAAAACCTGGTTTCTCTGTCAGCCATAATGTCGAACGATGTTAGGACGCGGTAGGGATTAGTAGTTAGGGAAGGGGTAATAGATGGAGAAGAACGACGAGAATAGCCACCAGAGATTGGCATACTCACGTTTCGGGAGACATGGAGATGATGCTTGGATCACCAAGCGGGAGCGATGGGGCTGGAGACACTTGGCAGGATAGCCGGGACAGGGTCATATTGAACTTCTCGCCGAAAAGCTGCTGGCATTACCTCCCGGGCCGTTTCTGTCTATCGTAACGTATTGTAACGTGTCAAGTGACTAAAAGTCGTCATCGTATCGTTAATCTCAAGTGGTACCTCATAACATGCCGTCGACTGGACCAGAGATGGGGAACAAGTGGTCCCAATTCTCTGGATCCCCGGCCCCAGGGCATCGTAATATTGCGCGATTCAATGCGATTGAAGTGGGAGGTCCAATGAATGGTGGAACCTCGAGGCTGGTTAGGCTGTACCATGACAATGGGGGGTAAAGCTGAAAGACAGGAGCTTTGTGGATGGAGCATTCGCATGAACGAAACGTGTTTCAATGCTTCCAAGCAATTAAAAGATCAATTATGCAATTTGACTATGATCTCGGCTTCTAGAAGAATGGAAATTGCTTCTAGGGCTTGACCAGGGGTGTTTCAGACGCTTCAGCCACCCTATCTTGTACTAGTTGAGTCAATATGGGTCAAAGTTGTGACGTCGAAGTAGGGATCGCATAAAAGAAGATGTAAAGGATAAAGCAGAAAGTGGAATTTCGGTCATGGGCAACGATGAAGAGACGTTCTAGAAAAAACGCTGCAAGATCGGAAATTGCGAACGATCTGGGTTGTCTGGGTCGTCTAGGTAGGCACGTACGAGGCAAGTTAAGACATGTACATAATAAGGCGAGGTACCACATGGACATGGAGGTACTACCTAACTCGACTATCTTCAACCGGGCTATTTTTAGAGAACCTTTAAGGTCGGTAACCGCGCCCATAGCTCCATGTCCTCAGCTCGATAGCTACCCACTATAACGGGATCGTACCTACCTTGTGCGTGGAGAGAAGGACCATCCTTTCGGCGAACTATCAACCCTTGAATCTTTCTTGCCTATTGATGCATTATACTGTGTCTTGAGAATGAGAATGAGAAGGAGGAACACAGAGATGTGGCTCCTAAGGTTTTCTCAACGAAAAAGAACATTGAAGTGTCTTGACCGCCTTCTCGTCCCTGAGAATCAATTCCTCTTTTTTTCCACCTTCAATTAATATGTACCGTACAGTATTTCGTACATTAACGAAGACGGGCATCTCCATCTCCCAGTAGGGACGTTTCATTGGTTCTGTGGAGCGCATTGACAATTCCGGTCCTTTCGGCCATTTCCTTCTAGAAGAATTCTATTTGATGTGCCCTGTCACTTTACTATCCATCCTCGTCTCCTGCATCCGACCACCTGGGTGGACCGCTGCAGGCGCAGGGACAATGCAGCCAATTTAAAGCTCGGACTTCAATAGACCTGGCTTGCTTAATTCACCTGCTGTGTAGCGTTGCCTGGCGCATCTGGAGACCCGGAGACTCTTCGAGGGCCGCATATGGCGTTAATGCTGTCGAAGCAAACTCACACTCTACCTGGGTACATATTCTTGCAAATTGGACGGCTCTGCGTTGGTGTATGCACAGCCGATTCGCTGCAGCGTAACATATGATTTGCTTTGCAGGCGCTCGGCCTAATAAGAGCATTGCTCGTCTAGAAATGGTATTGCTCATCAATGCTATCTATCCTCTAACATTCGCAAACTACTCCCGCCAGCATCCGAATCCCCTGATCTGCGCAGCCGGGTCTTCTAACATCAGATGACTGTCCGTTTGTGGATGTCTGCAACTTAAGACGAAAAGCTGAGGCGCATCAAATCAATGGAAAGCTATTTCGTTTCTGCATCAAGCCATTTTACGGACGTTGTATTTTCCATGCTTGAGACGTGAGATGGACACATGTTCTCCGTCTCCTTCTCCTGGTTGTTTTGAGTCGTTTCAAGCTCCACTTCTCTATGGCGCTCTGCAACCTGGAGACCCACTCTCTTTTACATACCGCTGGTTTGTTGCTATGTATGGTATCAACAAAAGGTCCGCTGTGTTGTGCTGGCTATTTCGGACAGATCCGTTACTTAATATCCTCTGAGTTGTCCAGAAAGGATACATGATTGTTGCGGCAGCTCCGCTAATATGTCTAGGCAATTTAACGTCGCTCATCCGATCTTGCATGGACGGTAAACTATCGGTGTGTTTTAGTAAGAGATGAGAATTCGCGACTCCACACTCGGCAAGGACTACATCCGTCTTTTTGAGGCGGAGCGCAGAGCTACATGTTTGGGGAAATCGAGAAAGCTTCAAATGCTACCGCTGCTTGCAATGACATAGCAGCACGAAAGTCAGCCTCATTCTACCGGGTTTTCTCACTTGGATGACCCTGTCGATAATGCACATCGCACTGGGGAAAGCTCCTTGACAGGTTCAGGTGGGGAACTGGAGACCCTCCTTATTGCATGTACCGAAGCACCGAAGTACAGAGTACACAAACTCAGCGCGCCATCTTGCCCCTGGTCTATAAAATCTCCGCAACGTTCAGGACCCTCGTCCGCCCAGAGATCCGTTTAGATGTACTGTACGAAGTCGGTTTTCGTCCGCGAGCGGCTGGAGCGACAATCATCACCCTGGAAAGATACAGCACCGCGAATAGCTTTCCCCAATACTTCTAGACGTTATGGATACACATTCACCGTGGCTAGCCTGAGCTAGTAATAGATCAAATGTTTAATAAGATCCCCTTGGGGATCTAACCTGATCTTCACAGGAACCCACGTACTATGTTTGTGCGCATGAACGCATAAAGATGGGCAATTTGCTTTCTTATACGTTTCTGTACTCATTTAGCCTGCCCATTTCGGCGGCGCCATTACTTCGGCACAACTGATGTGTCCCAAGCTCCTCCGTCAAGTTGGTGGCACTCATCTCAACTCTTCATCTCAGGTCAGCGGCGTATCTGCAAATCGATTTATGCATTCTATTTCAATTCTTCCCAAAATGTTTATTTCCCCCTGCAACCAACCCAAGTCCCCCACCCCTCCCTTCTTCCCATTGATTATCAAGCTACCAATCTACAGCCCGGAGCATACGTGCTCATCCCGCACTAGCCACCCAGTGCATCAGGGCCGAGACAGGCCTCGGTGAGCATGTTCTCGCCTGTACAGCGCGGAGGATTTCAGTTCCCACGATTACGGATGGTTGGGGATCAGCAACGTTGTCCCGCTTTTCTTTTCGCTGGTCCGCCGAATGATCATGCAGGACTTGGAGTGCTAGATTGGGCAGCGATCGAGACCGCTTAAATTTTTGCTTTTTTATGCCGGACTCTCGTCGTATCACCAGCGAGAATGAGGCATCGCTTACATGCGTAGTGCCTGCGTATAGCAGCATGCCATGCAGCTTTCAGGGACAACCTGTTGAGACGACCACTTGTATTCACCCTTTTGCGCCGCATCTACATACCCCATCTAGTCGCATGAGTTAATAGCGTTCATCGCGACATACCTTGGTGGGAAAATCTTGTATCTGATAAGTGACCGCTCTCCACTCCGCTACCCCCAGGTCGGTACACGTCCCAGATCGTCGCCCATCAGGAAACGAGTAACCTGTCAAAATCTTGCAGACTCATCAGCCTTGGGCTTCTCCACATTCGCCTCATTTGATAATTGACGGTAGCGGGCACGAGTCATGGTAGAGTGACATTCCCCCTGGGATGATGGGGGCCCAAGCTTTCTTAGGTATGTATTATCGCAATGTGCGGAATTAAGGTGATCACAAAGCCACGCACTTTCGGTTCCGAGTCCATGGTTGTGGGGGTATATTATCACATTCTCGTATACATAAGTAGCTGATATGTTACAATGGAGGTACGTACCGGACCGGTACAACAGCAATAGTAAGTAAGCAAGTAAGCATAATATGAGAATACAGGGCCTGCAAGGCAGAGATGAGCCTCTCTATCCCCCTGAACTTCGTAATTCAATTCCATTTTCCCCAAGCGCCTGCAGAAAAAAGTCCCGAGAAGTACACCATCTCACCAAATTTTTAATAATGTCATTGTAATGCATCATTACATCCCCTTTCCTCTTATCTCCTATTATCTTCTTCCCTGTGGTCGGCGACCTAATCTCTCTATATTGCCTTCCCAAATGCTTTATGCGAAGTTGTCGCTCCTGTCCACACCAGGGTCTTCCATCTCGGCAAAGTTGTGGAAGTGCTCGGGGCGGTGCAGATCGTTGTAGAACGGCAGCGGCGTGTCCAGCTTGACGTGGATCGGCTTCTTTTCCAGACCTATGAAATTGCTACCCATAAAGTTGTAATTCCACTTGTCATCTTCCGGTACGAGGAAGAATCCTCTGTACCGCGGACTGAGTAGAAGCTTACGCTTGATACCCATGGACGTATTGAACCCGCTCGGATTGTCTTGGCTCATGTCTTTGTTTTCCACACCCCATCGGTAGCCAGCGGGGGTTAATGACCATGCGGATAACGAGACTGAACCGGGAGTGAAAGCTACGTCAATTGTCACGGTCTTCTCCTTGTCCCACTTGCTATGACGGTCGAGGAGTTGGGCGTGCGAGGTAACGTCGACGGCAGACATGTAAGGTGACTCGTTTCCTGCCATAGTGTGGATTACACCAAGAGGCTCCATGTCTGCGAGATACTCATGCTGTGGCAACTGATGAGGGTATTGGGTGTAGCGTGTGTTACCAATTTGTGGCACCATGACAATGCAACGGATTTCCTTTACTTGGTCATTGTCCGGCGCGGATACACCATATAGGTAACCAGCAATTTGCACACGCAGGTCGGCAATGGTGATAAACTTCTTCAAAATGTTATTGGGCATAACATAAGTGATATCGTCCAGATCATTGTCCACAGAAGAGACATAGATGTTATTGGCTCGAGTTCGCAGGTTCGATGTGGCGATAGCTCGAGTGCGCCATTCTGTCTTGGATGCGAACTTTTCTTGCTCGTATTTGGACGTCGTAGCGACAATCAATTCTTCACCGTGAACATTTTGCGTCTTAGTGACGACCGCAGTAATCTGCTGCTGCTCCTCTTGTTGCTTCTCGATTTCTGCAGCCTGCTGTCGTTGCATCGAGGGGGCAGAGATTTCCATACCCAAGATGATGTCTCGAACTTCACTGCTCGTTAAGCTGGAGACATTAACGTTGTTCTTCTTTCCATAGTCGTGGAGGATCAAATCTCGGAGCTGCGTTTCAACCTTAATCCAATCCTCATCCGACAACGTGGGCCAGATATGATGCACCTGGGTTATGACGGTCTTGTCAGGCCGAAGGATGAGTTTCGTCTTGTCAGGGTTGACGTGAAGAGCACGAAGGATAAGAACAAGACGTGAAAATGCCGTGTACGAGGAGATACTCTTAAGCCATTCATCATAGAGGTTAAAGAGCACCATTTGAGGTTCAGTAGCACGGAGAATCATGTCTCCCAGCTTTTCAACCTTCATTGCTGCCTGGAAAGGTAGCTGCAGTTCTGAGGCCCGAATGGAAATGTTCGGGAAATCCAATAAATGAACTTCAAGAGGGTCCAATAGACCTTTACGGGTGACGATAAGTTCCTTCGGCTGTTCTTCCACTGGGAGTGATCGAATGAGAGCTGCGACCTCTTCGGCCGTCTTCCACTTGGCTAATTGACCAAGACGCTTTTGTCCAGCCCATACACTAGTGTGGATGATTTTCAAGAACAATTGACCAGTTCGAGGGTTAAAAATGAAGATGGCACCGTTGATTGGCTTCGTAGTCAAATTGCCCTCGAAAGTCTTGTGAATGGTGACACGATACACATTGGTATCATCGATGAAGAGCTTTGTCTGGTTGCTGAATAGTTCAGAGTAGTTCTGAGAGTTTAGGAACTCCTGGTTGCTCTCGGAAGCGTACAGCTGGAGACCTTTTCTGATACGCTCACGGAGAACGTAGAGTGCTGGGTTAGCCTTCATAATCTTGCTCATAGCCTGTTGCACAAGCTGCTTGAGACCAGGGAAGTATTGACCATAGGCAGAGTAAAGGTTGTAAGCGAGATCGATACCGATCATCAGACCAGTTGCCGAGGGATAGATACTCATGCTATCTTGGGTGTAATCCAAGTATTTCGCACGAGTATAACGCTCGATGTCGTGCGAGTCGTAATCACCATACCTGAGCTGGATATCCAGCCAGAATTTGTTGGTAGTAGTAGGCTCAATTACGTCCTTGGTGTCGTGCAATAGCGACGGCCGGGTTACGTTCCATTTGTTAGTCGCAAATAACAAGATATCAGCGCAAGAGCTGTTCATCTTGTACGATTTTCGAGGGTGGATTGTCTCTTTCTGTACGGTCTCAATTCCGAGCGACTCTAGTTCTTGATCGAACACCTGACAGAAATCCATGACGACGGACTCGTGAATCTTCTGCCATAAATGGGCACGGAAAATCTGGATGAGGGATATCTTCAAGGTAGGAATCTTACCGTGTAAGAAGATACCCGTAAGGTCGAGTTGCACCTGGAAACCGACGTAGACGTTTGCTCTGTTTATGGTTGGTGACCACCAAAGTGTAAACCGACGGTTAGGAATCTGATTTAGACCGGATCTTTGGGCATTCGTCAACTTCTTGAACTTCATGGATTCCTCGAAACCACTGTTGTGGAGTACAATATAGTCGTGTCGCAGATAAAGCTGATCTCCATCAACTCGGAAACCAGCCCAATTAGTGCTTTCCGATTCTAGGGCTATATCCTGGACAATGAAACTGTGCACCTGAGCGGTAGCTGGCTCTTCAGAATACTCGAAACTAGACGACCTGAAAAGTCTATGCTTGCTCCTTTCTTTAGCATCCAAGGCTGCGAATTCAGCTGCCGTCATTTCGACGGTATCGTAAGAATCAGCTGGATTTTCTCCACCACTCTTCTCTTTATGAAGGACCAAAATATGATTTGTCGTAACTACGAGGTCCTCCTTGTCGCCTCCAATCTTGATTCGATAGAGACGGTCTGTTCCACTGACTATGTTGAACGCACGTCGAGGCCCTTTATCAGGACCCAAGAGCAGATCACCCTCCTTGACGTCTTCGACCGCGACCTGTGTGCCGTCGTAGCGCAATAGCATTGTTCCGTTTGCAAGACAAGCCTTCTCCCAAAAGAGGCCTTCCCAAGATGGGAACCCTGTTGCCTTGAATAAGGTATGTTCAAGGATCGTTTCTACACCACCGAGGGCCTGGATGACATCGGAACGGTACGCATTCAGATTCCAAAGCTTTCCATCGTGGCGCTGACTTGTCCACCAAAAGGGATTGCTCTTCATGAGCTGGTAAATCTTGAACTCGCTTCTTGTTCGGAAACCCTTGTCAAAGGAAAGTGTGCTTCTGTCTTTCTGGAACAACGTATTGATACGAGGCAGACCACGATCCCAGCTGTCTTCCAAGTCTTCTAGTGTCAAACGCCTATTCTGCTGATTGGCCTCTAGTCGCTTTTGAGAATACTCAGTCCAGACTCGCTGCGAGTCGATGAACTCGGCCTCCCAGGGGATGATGTATCGGAAAATGTTAGGGATAAGTGTCTCCTCATCGTGTGTCATACCGGCTCTGAAATGGCTAACTCCGACATCCGTCTGTTTTGAATAACGCTTATCGCTGGCTGGAATAAGAATGTGCGAACCAGAAATCATTCCGAGACCACCCAATTCCTTCGGCGTGTAGAAAACAGCAGGAGGGAAACGCGACGGCATCTTCGAGTTCAATCCAATCTTCACTCGGGTCTGGATCTTGGTCTCACATTTTACGATGGTATCTAGTAAATTGACTGTGGATACAGCAGCTTCACGGTAATAGGTGAAGAGGGCAATCAGGGCCGTGTTCCATTTGTTGGCGATCTTGGTAAAAGTTGTGGATCCAGAAGACATAAGGATCTGACGAATCCTGTTGTTGAACTTTTGAATATCTTCCTCTGTAACCTGTAGGAAAGCATGCGCTGTCCTCTCTTTGGTGGTGTTATCCACGAGAGACCACACGCTGTCCTTGATAGGGAACTCATCGTTCTGGTTCCTGATCTTGGGAAGGATGCGAACCTCGAATCCGCACATTGAGAAGAGCAAGTTCGGATTGTCGCGACTATAGACACTGGCGAAGGTATCATCCCATTCAATCGTAGTGACAGATCGAGGAAGACGATTCTTCAAGTCCCAGAACACAGCCCGACCGAGGTTGACGTCATGTCTCATCAGCCGCATTCGAGAGTCTCTAGGCCAACATTTCTTGCTCTTGTAACCAATGACATTCTCGAAGTTTGGATCTGGCTGTTCTGTCAGGAATCGTTGAATAAGGTCTCGTGACTCTTCCGCAGTAAATCGCAGGAAGACCCATATCTTGTCTATGTATCTTGTGTATAGACGGATAGGATGCTTAGTCTCTGTCTCACGATCCCGGAATTGAAGGAAATCATTCGGGCTTGACGGCGGACCTGCAATTTCGCTGGCACGGTTCAAGCCAAGGAGCAAGAGATCGAGAATGAGGCCATAGTACTGGAAAACGAAACCTGAGAACTGAAGGCCACGAATCATGCCGTAACTGTTGACATGGTTCATGTCCTTGTAAGTTAACTGCACATTATTTTTGGAGCTGATGTAGTCTGCCAAGTTATGATCCATAATCAACCTTAGCAGTCTGTTCAGTAGAGTCAGATCTATCTTTTCATAGACCTTAGAGAGCTCAGTCTCAATCATGACGTTGCATTCCCCATCAGCAGTCTCCCAAACCTTCTCTAGGTTATTGATACCTTGAGCCCATTTGTACACTAATAAGGGGGGAACCTCAGAGTCTGAAGGCTTGATCCAGTTGGGGAAGAGATGTCGCTGGTCAGCCTGGTACCAAAGGTACTGGTCGAGGTAGGCGTCGCTAATCTTCTCGATAGGTTCTATATCGTAGACAGGGTTGATAGTGCTGTAGTTGTCGTTCATATCAATTTGCACTTCCTTGAAGGCCCGCTGTGTAAGCAGAAATCGCTTGATTCTTTCTAAGGTTGTGCCGGGACTGTCATAAGCCTGCTCAATCAGAGCCAATTCCTCTCGTTGGCTCTGATTTAGACGACCCTTAACAGAGTATGCCTCTCGCAATCTTTCGAGAGCAAGAATTAAGATCTTCGTATCGTGCTTGTACGATACGCTTGGGAAAGGAATCGGGGTGAACTTCCGGGATTCAAGCCAGTGCACCGTGGTGGTGTAGATGGCCACGGCTTCTTCGGATGATACATAAGGACCATCCTTCATGTAGTTGTGTTGCCGCTCCTGCTCAGCCTTGAGCCAAAGGCGCGTCAAGCGGCCTACGTTCTTCTTAGCAACCGTCTTATCAACGGTTGCACCTCGCCGAATACGTTCACGGTTGTAGTGCGCAACAGAGATCCACCAGTCTGCCTTCGCTTTGACGTAACGGAGAATGATGTTTTCAATAGGCGCAGGTAAACCGGGCACTTTCCATGGAATATTACTCTTCCAACATCTCCAGGCTTCGGACAAATGTTGAAGGACTGTGTTGACCTTATTTTGTTTGATACCTTCGGGCATCATGTCCATTAGATCGGCCATGACAGAAGCTCGGAGTTCAAGGTCGAAATGAGACTCAACACGCTGCTTCGTTACGGTCTTGGCCACACCCTTGCTATGACGTCCCTCAAATTGGCGAGAGAGAAGATTTCCTAACCATCGTTCAAGAAGGGGAATTATACCTCGCATGAAGAAAAGCCAGACTCGCCAGGCTGGTGCCCAGAAACCACAACCAGGACCCTTTCCAACAGGTCCACTGTTAAACCGGTAGTAAATGAGATGCTTTAAATCCTTGCATGACCGGATCTGATGCATTAGTTTGTACTTGTATCGGTACATACCAGTCAGCTGACCAACGTGGTTGAAAGCGTAGAGAATACCATCAGCTAATTGGAAAGCATCGATATTTCCCAAACGGTACTGCACTTGTGCATCAACGATCAGCTTTGTCAGGCGTAATATTTCTCGCATAAGATGGAATGCATTGCCGAAACGCGATTTCTTTCGTTCCTTCGTTGTCAATGTCTTTACCGGCTTCAGGTTGAAGTTATAATCCAGGTGAAGGTATGTGAGATTCTTTCGGTGGATTAGGAGATTTAACATATTGAATCCTTGTCGACAAACTTGAAGACCAGCTTCAACCCAGTCAATCGTCGTCTGCTGGAAGAACTTAGTTTGCTTTAGGCTCCTCAATAGACTTTGCCGATTGAGCGCCTTTGGTTTCTTCTTGTGAAGTTCATTGAGAACGTATGTCTTAAGAAGCTTCTGGTACGATACTCGAACTTTAACAGGTTGCTTTGGAGGGCAGTGCTCAAGATACCACTGCTTTACCAGCGGCACGTCCTGGGCTCGAACCATTCGACCAGACCGACGGTTAAACGGGAAAGGAGCCCACCAAAGAGCGATAGCAGATGACGTGTCTTCAGTATAAAGCTCCTCATCAACTAAGAAGGGCTCAACACCGGCTGGGAGCTCGAAGGCCTCGTCCTCGGGTTCCTCAAGATTTCCCGCTCCAAAGATCTCGTCCTCATGACTGATAGTAATATTCTTCGGCGCAACTGAACGAGACGAAATGGGATTAATCATAGGGTCGAAATGGAATGCAGGTAAATTAGGGTCTTCGGATTTAGTATACACAACCTGCGGGTGAGAGTACCAGTTAAATTGTACACTTCGGGGGAGTGAGTTATAGAGGTAAGGATAGGCGACTCGGTACTCGGTCCGAATCGGGAAACGGAATATGATTCTGTCAATGGCATTAAACTCCCCAAAATCCTCATCGTTCGGATCAATGTCCTTATACAGCGGTTCGAATCGAGGACCACCGGGAAGCGCAACATTTAGTGCCTTCGCAGTAAGGAAACTTTTCAGATCAAAGAGGTAGAAATAGTTTTGGTCGACAATCTCGCTCAATAACGGGCGACTGAGTCGATGGAGCGCAGCCATCTGCGGCAATGTAAGATTCCATCGCTTGTAACTCGGTCCGTTGACGTGCTCGGTGTCAACTAAAGGTCGATGATCATAGAACCATTCGTAAACGGCACTATCCTCTTCTTCATCGAGCTCCATCTGAATCGGCTCCAGTGGTTCTACGTCTTCGATATTCTCGGACCACGATAGCGGAGGTTCTTCGTCATCAAACGGCGGGAATCTCATTCGCTTGAACAACCTTCTGTCACTCTTTTCCTTCCTCATAGTCAACCACATCGTCGCCCACTGCGCGTGGTATACGGGTGGTATAACTCGAGGAATCTCATTTACGAGCGTTAGGCACCCGTTGACGTGATACAAGACCTTGACTTCCCTTGCCGATTCCCATGGCATCGGCATGTTCTCCAGTAGCTTCATGACGGCATGCGGCATGAATTTTAGAGCGCCAAGGTAGCTTCGCTTGTCACTTGTGTACTTCTTCTGAGAGACATCGCCGATATCCTTCACGATCTTGCGCAGATGCTCAGGAGGCATATCGGCCTTCTGAGTCTCGACGAAACCGCCCTTGCGTTTCTCGCCAAAGCGGTTTCGCTGATTCCGAAGCCATTCCTTCTTCTTCTGTGCGAACTTCGCGATCTGGGGGTCGGTCGGGGGCCGATAGCCAGGGGGGGGAGGAGCTGGTGCTCCTGGAGGCGGTGGAAGGAAATCTGACGGAGGTCCTGGGGGAGGAGGAGGCGGTGGTGGAGGTCCCCAGCCAGGAGGAGGTGGAGGGGGGGGAAAGGACGACATCTTCAAGCCGACAGAGACAGGAGCTTCGTGAATTTTGATGCGGTCGCTATCGCGGCGCGATCTGTCGCGCGAGGATGCTACGGACGCCTAATACAGCCGGGAGTAGGCTTTGGCTCCTAGCAATCCTGAAATGGGTAAATAGTATTATATTCGCAACCAGACGCGACGTCCCCCAATTTGACTGACGCGAAAGGTCTGTTGTAGATAGAGTTGATGAAATAATGTTTTGAGTTCGAGTCGCCTCAATCCTCCACTGGGGCAATTTTTCCTATGGACTCAATGTCAAAGGTCCCACTTGGGCTTGGCAATACCGGATGAGGCTTGAGCTTTTAGCGTAGTCACGTGTTGAATGATCCATCTTGTGGCTGATGAATTGGCCGTGCATGTGGCTTACTTCTGAGTCCCACACCAATTTTCCCCATTGGCTCAAATCAGTAAGCGGGTTCAAGATCCATCCCACACATCTCTTCTGCAAAAAACACCAAAATTCATCCCTCACAAAAAAGTTGCACAGGAATCAAGTCAATCCATTCCACCAGCAACAACAGTCACAATGGCAAACAACCGAGTTACCTACCGCCGTCGCAACCCGTATGTCTTCCTGATCGATTGGAATACTCCTAAAACCGAGTTTTTGAATGGTATTGGAATTGCGCATGGCTAACGTGTTGCTTGAAGGTACAACACCACCTCCAACAAGACCCGCGTCGTCAAGACCCCCGGTGGTGAGCTACGCACTCTGCACATCAAGAAGCGAGGAACTGCCCCGAAATGCGGTGACTGTGGCGTCAAGCTCCCTGGCGTAAGTTATTTCTGATAATTTTCATCGGACGGCATTTAGAGCACATGGAAGGAGGCTCAAGAACTCGAATCAATAACAACCTGCGCAGAAATGGCAGGGGCACCATGTGTGTCGCGCAAGAATTGTTATACCCGAATATGATTGATACGGGTCGATTTCTCGCAATTCTAGGCTTGAGAACTCATTTTGAATTTCGAGTTGGAGAGCCATCTTTGGAAAGACGAATACTCACTCAAACACACATGTTTATTGAAACATTGCTAATGTTTCTCGCCTTACAGATTCCTGCCCTCCGACCTCGTGAATATTCCCAAATCTCTCACCCCAAGAAGACCGTCCAGAGAGCGTATGGTGGTTCAAGATGCGGCAACTGCGTACGAGACAGGATCGTCCGAGCATTCTTGATCGAGGAGCAGAAGATCGTCAAGAAGGTGCTGAAGGAGCAGAGCGAGGGTTCCAAGAAGAAATAAACCTATTGAACGACTCAGGGATGGGTTGGTTTGGCCGTCATTGATTTGGGTGTTCAGAGGGTCAGGGCTGCATTCATGCGAACGGCTACTGAAAAGCTGTTTCTGTTACTAGGGCTTCTTCTCATGGTCTAGATGATCGGAATGGTATAAACGACATCAAGACTACCAGTGTGTGTATACATCGGTTCTCATATCCTCTTGTGACGCTCAGAAAAACCGACCCAATGAATACGATTGATGACATTTGAGGGTTTCTATCCTGCCACTAGATATACACCCTGCCCACTCCTAAAACTTCCATAACATGCCAAACGGGTTCGTCTTCTATGGTCAACCATGAC
The DNA here is from genome assembly GCA_002120335.1 of Hypoxylon sp. EC38. Taxonomy (NCBI): domain Eukaryota; kingdom Fungi; phylum Ascomycota; class Sordariomycetes; order Xylariales; family Hypoxylaceae; genus Hypoxylon; species Hypoxylon sp. EC38. The sequence goes on from KZ111240.1 coordinate 1,469,815, forward strand.
AGAAACATATTCTCTCTGAATATTGTCTTTATTTCTAGTTATTCACATCGCTTAGACTTACTGACAACTAGCCTTATTACCTGGACCAAATGTAGAATTTTCTGGTTTGGTAAATACAGTACCGTGATTTCCTATGCGCACACCTGAGTCTCTAGTCCCCCTGGTACGAAATTATCAAGACTTTGTCAGCGCGAGAAGTGAAGTTTAAAATCTAATGCCATTTTAAGCCCACTATAGAGAACGGCATAACATATTCTAAGAGCCACTCTTTAACACAATACTATACAGAAGAAAAAACTATCACAATACCTCGTAAAAAGATATATTATATCTAACTAGGTACCTAATTTTATAATTTTAGTAATCCTACGAGTTTCTTCTTGTTTGCTGTTGACAGTTATACCGATAATATGAATTAGTTGAAAATATTCGTTATACGCGACTTCCCCAAACGATGACGTTAAACCAATATTTTTCTTTGCGCAAGCTTCCACTCCGTCGGAAGGACAGCAAAAGGTGAACAAGCACCGCGAGACCCGACGAGCTGATCACAATGGAACTAACAATTGAAAGATAATACACACCAACTGCGGTTATGGCTTCAATACGACCGAGCCGGTCTTTAAATCAAATGGCCACCATTCTACGGCAACAAGGCCCCCAAAGCTGCAGGCGATTACTCACGATAAAGAGCTTTCCAGCCCGGACAGCGGCAAGCTCCAATGCTTTTGCACGCCTAGCATCACCGTTCCATACCACCACATTTCGCCAACGCGGGAAGAGTGAATCGCCTACAACCGACTTTGGAGCTCTGGATGTGTTGGGCAACACGCCGATACCCTCGACTGCCGTCGATGTCTGCACATCGGATGGCTTCCACCTCAACAGCGGCGCAAAAGTCCTCGGTGGCTCCGGGGTCCTCTTAGTCGGCGGTGAAGCGTTCAGCTGGAGGCCCTGGCTAGCTCGTGGAGAGAAGCGATTGCTGAATCAGAAGGGGCAGTGGGAAGTGCCCAATGAAACATTCGGCCTGCTTAGTTTAATTTGGCCTCGCCCAGGTTAGCAGTCAACTAATTAACTAACTACTCCATCTTCATGATGTTAATGTGCTGATTATATCGTTTAGATTTATTGATACTGGGCCTCGGCCCGGAAATGCGTCCCATAAGCCCGGAATTGAGGAGGCATATAGGTAGCTTGGGTATGAGGGTGGAGGTCCTAGATACGCGGAATGCGGCTGCGCAGTTCAACTTGCTTGCTACAGAGAGGGGCGTAAACGATGTCGCAGCCGCGCTGATACCGATCGGTTGGAAAGAGGGTGTTGGGACGGACTGGTGAACAACATCCGGTTGTTGATGATACACACATCTCATAGCCCGCGGTAACGCCAACTAAGACTCGATATCACATGATGCGTCAGGTTCCAAACTGAGAGCACGAAACATAGAACTTCAAAATCAATAAGTTTACCAACGCTTATAATTCCTGTCGGGCTACCGTGTCATCACGGACTGTCGCTCAACCTAGTCCAATTCTAGGTACAAAATCGCTATGAACAGAAGGGTGTGCTTATGTATTGCAGGGTCTGGTAAAACTTCTTCAAAAGAGAAAAGCAACGCTGTGTGATATGCCAAGATAAAGCATGCGCTTGGTCTGAATAGGAAGAGAGAAAAAAGCAAAAATCGCTGAAAATCGCTCAAAACGACTGAAAATGGCTGAAAATGGCTGAAAAGATCGCTGAAAAGATTGCTCCAAAGGTCGCTCCAAAGGGTCGCTTAAAAAATTGCTGAAAAAGTCGCTCAAAAGGTCGTTCAAAACTTCGCTCGGAAGTGATAGTGCAGATCCGTGCCCCGTTTGACGTTGGTGTCACCACGAGGCCACGGCTTCATCTTCGTATTCCTCTTCGTCATCTTCATCGCTGCTGCAGCTGCAGGTGTCGCTGTTGTCATCGCCACTATCGTCACTGCTGTCGGCGTCGCTCTCGGTTTCACTTCCGTTCTCGTCATCGGTGTCGGGAAACTTGATGGGAGGCACATCGGTTTTAAGCTGCCCATAGCCGTCTGGCTTGAGGAATCGGTTTGGGACACAACCGAAAACATTCTTTGAGTTGCAGACATACCAACCTGGATGAGCTTCTTGATTAGTTTTCTATGTGTCAGTCAGATAGGTTGAAACAATTATCGTACCATCGTTATGCGTCCAGATGAGGAAGACATGCTCTCCCTTCTTGACCGTCAGTTCGGTGCTGACCTCGGCATGAAAGTCTTCAAGCACGAGGGCATGAGGGTGCATAGGACCGGCGTGGCTCATGGTCACAAGATGGTTTGGTGTTGCTTGTAAGAGTTTGTGTCTTGAATGTTGGTTCCCGAGAGTTGAAGAGTCGGTAGTGTGAGTATCAAGGGTTTATGTGCTTTACAAGGTTATGAGCTTTTTTCTGTAGTTGGCGAGATTATGAAGTTGTGTGAGAGTGTGAGAGGATGGAGAAGGAATTCTAAGTGAGATTCTCTCACTATTTATACCAAAAATTTCCCGCGGCCTCGGAGTGTTGGGTGATTCGTGAGAATTTTCCTATGAACTATACAGACCTTATAGGTGTCTTTGCTCATATTGTTGAAAGGGCTACAACTTTTGCTCATAGAGAGCCTATGAGAAGGGCTTCATTCCTCAAAGCCTACCCTTTTGGGTCGCCTTTCTAGAGCGGTACCCCAAGCAGACTCCTCATGGCGATTCAGAATTTTCATTCATGACATGTCCAATGCGTTCAACATAAGGAATAAGCCTATAGCTTGCTTTACATATAAATTCTAGGTGGATTTCTGGCGTTATATAGAGCTTAGACCCGGGGGCGAGATGAACCAGCTTTAGCCTTGCATGGTGTGGCTGATATCACAGAATATTATTGGTCGATGCTCACCAGTCCAATGACAGCCTTCTTAAGAAACACGTTGAGGCGCTATGACGACTCAGTGGCTGAATTCGGGTGCTATGACATCTTTTTGCTCTCATATTCAATTTGTTAGGGTACCGACGGTACCTGATAATTGAATCATTGTCTTTGATACATTCAACCATTCCAGCCACTCACCGTTCGCTGCTCGCAATAAACGTGTATGCTATACAACCACAACCAAACGGGTGATATCTTATTATTAGATTATCCAGCATCTGACAAAACTAATGATTTTCTCTTGTTTCGCATCGAGCCACCGTAATATTTTCCCTTAGGGGGCGCGTCGATAATTTTTATTTTATTGATACCCTTGTGGCATTTTGCTATTGAAGCCCAACGAGTCATTGGGAGACCCATTGCCATCGAAAGCAGAGTCAGAGAGTCATAGGGTTGATTCCATGCCGTCTCTATCTTGGAGACCTGCATACATATAAAATCGGGCTACATTTTGACATTCAATTCTTGGGACGGGAGATACATACTCACCTGCATTGTCGCATCGTGACTTACCATTCTTACGATATCATACTACTATCTAGAGTACATAATCTAAAGTTTTGAAAACCTTCGACGTTGCTTCGGTTGCAACCAGCACTTTGAAGAGTGGTAAGTGCTTTCATCTATTTATTCGATGTCATCAAGGTTCTTATCTACCTTCCTACATTTGTCCGGAATGGTGCACGGCGGTGGATCAATTCCTTTGGATTCGGTCAAGGTACCATTACCGCTTTAGAATACACACACACATACACACACATATGTCCATCTTTTCTCATTAATGCTTCAATTCCTCCTATACTATCCCGCCTCACATGCATTGGACCGAGTATTTACCATGTCCTCGCCACCCACAGCCTCATCTTTATTAAGGGCCAGAGACCTTGTCGTCGTCGGCCTCGTAATCGCCTTGGGGAGTGCATGGTATCTGCATCGACGAATGGCCAAGACCCGAGACAACGGGCCCGATTCGAAAGATGCGGACGCCACCGATCCCCCGCTTCTTCGGAAGCACTCCGAAATAGCGTCTTACACTGCTTCACGTAGTGGTATCACTTACCCCGGCATCCGGGTCTTCTACCGTCGTCATCCGAAAGCGGATGAGTTGCCGAGAGATCCCGCGCCGCTACCTTTGTTGGTATTCATCCACGGTCTTGGGGGCTCCATCGCCCAATTCAACCCCGTTCTCACCAGTCTTGTTAATTCCGCATCTTGTCTAGCCATTGATTTTCCTGGCTGTGGTCGATCACAGTTTGCGCCGACGTCATGGGAGGCATACACCACGGATGCTCTGACCGACCTCCTCGAAACCGTCATTGAGGGCTATCGGGAGAAGGACCAGGGCCTCGTTTTGGTCGCTCACAGCATGGGGACAGCGATCGCGGCTCGCATTGCGAATAAGCAGTCGGCGTACTACTTGCACCCTCCTTCACATGTGATGGGACTCATCGCAATTTGCCCGGTATCTGGACCGGCGCCACTAAAGGCAGTGCGCATATTCCGTACGCTGCTTTGGCTTCCCGAGTTCATTTTCAACCTTTGGCGGGCTTGGGATAGGTGGGGTGGCCCTGCGAGTGCCAGTGTTAAGCGCTTTGTTGGTCCTGGAGCAGACCTCGAGACCCGGCAGATGCAAGACAGGTTTAATAGCCAAAGTCGGACGCCGGTCTTTCGCCGGATGGCATGGGGTGCCTTACCAAAGTATGTTGATGGAAAACCAGTCGGGGGACTGTTTGGTGAGCCCACTTGGGCTGGCCTCGATATTCCCGTTTTCCTTGTTGGCGGCGAGTATGACGCGGTGACGCCACCGAAAGAGGTTAAGAAGATCCAGAGTCTTATCGAATCGGCGGCCAAACCGGCTACAATATCCAGAGGAACTACCTCTGATAAGGCAGATTCAGGATCTTCTCACGCTCCTTCCGATGGTGAAGCCAGTGCCGACCAACCTATTAACACCGAGGGGAGTGCGGTTGGAGAAGCGGCGGCTCCGGTGAGCGTCACAGCTAAGTCACGGGCACACATACCACAGTCGATCGACGCCATCACCCACGAAGATTTTACACGAAAGCAGCAGCAGCAGCCAACCACCAATGTGGATGACCATTACGAGGACCCAACAACGCCTAGGGATCAGGAGTCCATCGGTGGTATCCCTCCACAACCGCGACATCCAGCCAAGGTCGTCAAGACCTTACTCCTACCAGCCGGACACGCGTTACTCTACACACCAGTCACAGCTCGTACTCTAGCAGGACTGATAGGTGACTTCATGAACGACCATATTACCGGTCGGTTTTCTCTGTAAGTTTCTCTACATGACCTAAACGCTTCTATTCCCGTTAACATTTTTTCAATAGCGGTTGGCAATTGCAACACCTCTCACGTGACGGTAAGTGGGACGTAAAGAATCTCGCCAAATGGAAAAGCGTCAAGCCTGTCAGCGAACCCATCGGCGGCGTATTCCGAGCAATGAAGACCCTCCGCGAGGTCGACGAGGAGCACTCACCCAAAGTATTCTCGGCTAAATGGTAAGCGCGCCGTTCTATCCTTCCTCAATCCCATCCCTTAATCCTTATACTGACTCCTCCGCAGGGGCCATATCATCAAGGACATCATCGACATCAGCCACGCAGACCCGGTCTACGACCCGAAGAGCTTCGGCGAAGGTATAAAGTACCACAAGTTCCCGACGGTATCCAAAATCCCGCCGACCGACGCCGAAGTAGCCAACTTCATCAAGCTAGTGGACCAGATCCGCGAAGACCAAAAGGCGCGCGCGGCCACGGAGCCCGGCTGGAGCAAGGACTACGTCATCGGCGTGCACTGCCACTACGGCTTCAACCGCACGGGCTACTTCGTCGTGTGCTACCTTGTCGAGCGCTGCGGGTACGGCGTCCAGGAGGCCATCGACGCCTTTGCGGCCGCGCGGCCTAACGGGATCCGGCATTCGCATTTCCTCGATCGCCTGTTCGTCAGGTATACCCCCTTACATGAATGAGCTTTTATCACCTTCGTCGTCATTAGTGACGCTCTACATCAACTGTCGGAGTCCGGTGGTTATTCCTGCTGAGGGGTTTGGTTTGTTTAGTTGTAAGACTTTTGTTCAAGAAGTCTACTCTACCTAAGTTTAGAATCGGAGTTGGTGGCGGAGTTATAGTAGTGATTGATTGAATGGTTTCTTAGGTTGCTGTTAGGTATCTGTGTACTACTAGGAATCAAGTGTCTATATCCTTGAAGTGCAGAATAGGCGTTCAGTCAATAGAAGCATCTTTGTTTTTTCCCCGCCTAATTGTTGGTAGATATTGAGTGGATTTCTCTGTGTTACTAGGGATTTCCTTTTTGGTCCAGGATGACTGGAAGTCAAAGAGACCCTTTAAATCTTTTATAACAAGACCCATAGATGCTAACGGCGTGCTTTAGAAATTGAAATATCCCTATAAGTTGGAGGGCAATGGAATAGCGCTGAATGCGTGGCGTATTACAGCGCGGATAAGGCCAGTTTCATTTTGTTGCAAAGGCGTTTCTCGGGGCCTAGTAACCTAGTCCCGTGCGGAAGACAGCAGTAATTTCCATGGACAGTCGTCATATTAAGGGCTACCGAAGGGTTGAGGAAAACACTTTCGGATGCCTTAGCCTCATTAACTTGTGCCTGGTCTGAGGCCAAATCAAAAGGGTATCACACCAAGGTAGGACAACCTAGACGGATGCTGATCGAGCATCTTACCCTAACCCTAAAGCATATTCCTTTTCCCGAAAAAGCCGCCAACGCCAATGCGCAATGCAATATTAAACACGTCTATGCCTGAGCGCCCGCACCTCCCTCGCTTCCGCCCATTCCCTTGCTCTCGGCCTCGTAGATAGAAGTCTCAAGAGCTTCCTTAACGGTGCGATGCCACTCATCTCGGTCCTTCTCGTCCACCTCTTGTAGAGCGGCATCGAGTTCCTTAGCTCGCGCCAGTGCCTCCTCGCGTGTTTGGACGCCATCCATGTACTTCTTGATCGCGTCCTCGAAGCTTATGATGGGGTGCGATAGAGAGCGGTTCTGGTCGAGAGCTTCAAGCCCGAATGTGAGATTCGAAGTGAGGTGTGGCACTTCTTCCTTTCTAATGGGGCCTTCGTTCTCATGGACGGTTCGTATCTTTCTGACTCGCGGCTGGTCTGGATGCTCAGAGACCTCGACAGGCCAGGTAACAGTTTCGCCAGGGATGCGGATCAGGGTTGTCGGCAAGTACGGGTCCTTTTCGGCCTTGGCCTTCGAATGGCTGCAACGCGTCTGGGAAAGGGGAACTCGGCTGGCTCCAGCTTGAATAGATAATGGTACAGTACTGCACGATGTAGAGACTTCCTGGCTGCTTCCGGAAACGGCGGCGGTTGCTGGTGCGGTGACGGCCTCGCCCACATTACGAGTAAATTGGGTTTTGCTGGCAGCTTGCTGGGTTGCGTTACTAATAGGTGCCTGCGGAGGCGGTCCGTAAAGTGAAGGATTAGGCTGCTCCCAAGCGATCCAGGAAGTAGAGCGGCGATGGCATGCCGAAGGAGTCTGGCGGATCGGTTATTATTAACACAATAAGGATGTTGAAAAGATGGTATTAAACTCACTGAAGCAGAAGCAGCCAGGCGTGAGCCGCGTTGACGACCACTACGAGCCAGAGTTGATGCGATTCCACTCATCTTGTCGATGTTATTGATGGATGCTAAATGTTGATGGAAACAAATTGACGATTGTTTGTCCGATATTTATTTTTTATTTTTTTTTAAAAAAAAGAAACCCAAGAATTTAACGGGTTAGCACGGAATTTTATTGTGTCAAGATTCATATGGAAGGCGCCAGATGGTGTTTGCCTCAGAGAAAGGGGGCAAGAAGGAACTGTGCACCAAATATCAGCCAAACGGCAAACTTAGCACCTGAAAAGCTTTGTGGCGTTGTACTTTAAAAGTGTAATCGCTAAGATGGGATAATATCCACGCAGATACCACCTCTATCATGTTTATTCACATAATGTCGCTGTGTGCTTGACGATGCCTAGTGAATAAGATGTACGGTGTACTTTACCCCTTATTGAATGAGCGGGTCACAATACCGACCCCCGTGGCCTTACGAACACTGCCACCCCTTGAGTCTGGAGGTGAATTTAAGAGACGATTTTTATTAATATCTAAAACATATGAATATATGACAATTCACCAGTGTTCCGATGGATTATTCGTCCTTAATTCTGTCGACTCCAATGGAAACGTGCAAATATCTTTATCCATACCTCACAACGAAACTGAATGCGAATAGCTAATATCGAGATGAATCAGATTTCGAATATATCAGACTTATAGAATTCAGATACTCAATATATGTAGCCAATTAGGCATTTGATTGGCAATATCTATATATAGAAAATAAATCTATAGTTTGTTGACATTTGAAGCTATAAAATCATAAACTACATTTGAAGTCAGTACCTACCTGGTACTAGCGAGATTACAGTCTATGGCCTTGAGCTTATAAATTAGCGATTCGCAAATATCAATTTAATATGAAAAGCTAAACCCAGCACTAAGTATCTGTGCTCTTTATTAGTTCTGGCATAAGTTGACTTCCGTGATGGTTATTGTTAAGTCATTGCGTATAACAGGGCACTAGCTAAAGGTAACGGCTTTGCTGGCTCTAAGGTTACACACAAGTTGACACCTATCAGCGTAACCTAAATACTAACTCAACGACTTGTAGTCCTAATAAAGCTCATCCTTCAATATACCAGCCGCAAACTCAGCAATAGCGTATACGGACGCCTGTAAGTGACAAGTAGGCAGCCGCGGAACTGCGCTCGAGTCCACCACCCTGAGGTTCTTAGCCCCTTTCACCCTGAAACTCTGGTCTAGGACCTTTCCAAGAGAACATGTGCCTACTACATGATGGAACGTAACGGCAGCTTGTGTCAGCGCAGCTTTGATATCTGCGTCGCTGGTGATGTTAGAGCCGGGGTAAATTTCGTTGACGTTTACTGATCGCATTGTGTCTGAGCGCATCATGGCTAGAATGCGTTTATACCCATAGAGGGCAATAGCCATGTCGGATTCGGATCCGAAATAATTAGGATCGAGTAGCGGCTCATCTCGCCAGTCCGAAGTGTTAAGACGTACGGAACCCGAAGCTTCTGGCTGTATGAGAGCCGCGAATGCTGAGACCGCGTTGGAATTGTCGGGCGTAGGAAGCATTCCAGCTGAGGCATATTCGTACAGAAGATGAGGCCGGTCTTTTGGCAAGCTCTTGGGAAAGGTAACGTTGACACCGAGGCTATCGAGTACTTCATCTGACAATCTTTCCGCGAAAAACGAGGAAGCACCCACGCTGGATAGGGGTCCCGTAGCATTGGCTTGGTATTCGGCCAGGAAGGGGGCAAGGAGCGCGGGATCGTCCAGCTGTTTGGATGTGACTATGTCGGGAGTAGCATTGAACATCATGATTGTGTAGTGGTGGTCAAAGAAGTTCAATCCAACTTCAGGACTGTCGACAACGACGGGGATGCCAAGCTCCTCCAGATGACCCTTTGGACCAACACCAGAAAGAAGCAGTAAGCGCGGAGAACTGACAGCCCCTGCGCTAACTATCGTCTCCTTCGACCTTATGGTATGGGTCTCGTTAGTAGAAAGGTCCACATAATCCACGCCAATGGCTTTTGTTCCTTCAAAGTTGATTTTGATAACTCGACTGTCGTGGAGCAACTGAACATTCGGACGTCCGGCCAATTGGAATCCGTACGCAGGCAAAGCGTAGGATCTCGTCGCATTGAGCGGGTTGATTGAACAGCCCCCGCCAACCATCATGCCAATGCCGTCGCCGGAAGTCAAATCGGCGTCTTTTGCACCATTACTAATCCACGTGTTGATGAACGAATCATCAATTGGAACCCGCTGACCAGTCGACTCATAGCTGATATTGACATGGGCGTTCCCATACGTCGTTGTGTCAATGATCTGCTCATAATCGCGATCTGTGGGCACGAACAGATTCGTACTCTTCTTGAAATCATTCACCAGGTTCTCCCACCGCAGCCCGTCTAGGCCCGAGAGTTCCGCCCACTCGTCGAAGACAGAACTAGCCCCTCGACAATAAACCATGTAGTTGATAGCAGTCCCGCCACCAAACCCATTTCCCTGATGTAGATATGGAGCCACACCGTTGAGCGTAGTTTGAGGGATAGACGTGAAGTTCCAAGAGTACTGAGTCCCTCTAAGCCCACCGGCGTATCGCGGCGTTGTGATAGTCTCGTTTGTATATGTATCAGGACCATTTTCTAAGAGAAGAACCTTGAAATATGGATTCTCTGAGAGCCGCGAGGCGAGAACGAAGCCTGCTGGCCCTCCACCAACGATGACCGCATCGTAGAGATCGGGACTAATAGCTGTAGCCCCTATACAGGAATGAAAAGCAAGCTGGGCACCAAGGTGTAATTTCATTATTGCTTCATGTCGCGGGAAGTGAGATCAAAGGGAACTTAGGTTTAGACGATGGCTACATTAAGTACGCGCGGCAGAAGCATCGTTACTGTAGAGCGGGCGGATATACCAGGCATTAAGGTCGACATCTGAGCTATTGAATATAAAATATCACGCTTATAAACCGAATGAGTAGATAGGTTGGTCGCATACGAGATGCATGGTCGTCAATCGAATGATATAAGCACTAGCTACCGCGTGTAAGATTGAAACAAATCCGGTCTGTTGCCGTTCTCATACTACCCTCCGGCTTTTGGTGGGGAGGGGAGTGACATAGAGCATGCGACGTGATGCGACGCTACACAATTAACGATTCCTAGGTAGGGGTAAGCTCTAAAATCATCGAGAGAACATATAAATTCATTTACACATAGGTAGATTTAGCATCGTCCGAAGGATTATGAATTATCACAATTGTGTAATCTCAAATCTTCATCAATTTCTATGTACATCTGGGTATCTAAAAACACTCCACTGTGTTACACACTCATAGACTGAGATGTTTTCGCCGACCCTAAACTATGGTCCGGGTCAGCTTCAGCAAAGCGCCAAACATCGTCAGTACCCTCGAACACCACTCTCATTCTCTTCGCCCTCTCTTGCAGCTCACTGCTACTCGAGATATTGGAAGTCGGGCCCTCAGTACCCACACTTCCCAGGCGATGGAATAATAGCGCGAGTGGCGAAGACTTGTAGTCTTGGCGGCTTCCCAAGTTCTTCCTTGTGTGGTCTATCGTCCAGACGAGGAAGACGATAGTTCCCAGAACGAGGGATAGGGGGTAAGCGAGCCATGCCCATCGCGCATTCACGCACGTGTCGCTTCGGTAGACCAGCCCTGTCGCATTGCCGCCGTCGTGCTCGCGCGTCCATACTGTCAGTGCTTGCGCGAGGCGTTCGAAGGCGCCGTTGACGCTGGCGAAGGTGACGTTGCCCTCAGCGAAGATGGTCTGGAGTATTGCAGGGCCATCAACATATGATCCGTAGGTGACCTGACCTATGAATAAGCGCACAAGATACTCAAATAAGCTGTTCACTTGGATGTAGTCCGTCTGGTAGATACACTCTGGACGTATAGTCGTACTTGTCTCGTTGAGAACTGTAGGGTTGTAGGCGTCCTTGGCGGCTCCCGATAGATTGTAACCGAGCCATTGCGTTGTTTCTCGGTCGAACTCGTACCCAGCCTCGCGCAATGCCTGCTCCTCGGCAGTATTCAAACAAGGGACATCAATTGCGCCGTACCAGATGTTATTCAGGGTCCAAACATCGGTAGTGGTATTAACGAGAACCTCTGTCAGGTTACCGCCTTTCACTGTACTAGTATAGCTCCTGATGCAGGGGTTTATTCTGCATTGTGCGGCTCCGTATCCTCGGCTGCTCCATGCACTCGGCTCGAAATTATTCGTCTCGTTAGATCGGGTCGTCTCGTTGTATCCCGCACGTATGGCTTGAATAGCGCTTGAGCCCATACCCATCACAAATGTCCTGTCACCTGCCGCTGCAGATAGTCCCGAAGGCAAAGTAAAGTTGGGACCTAGATCACTGCCGTCTGGGATAATCGATATTTGATCTGATATGTCTTGGCAGAATGCGCACCATCCTGCGACGTGGTATACCTCGTTAAAGGTACAATTTCCAGTCTGGCAATTGGGTGATACTTGCTTAGGCTCCTCGTCATATATACCCAGGTTCATCAGTCCTTGAACCTTTGGATCAATGCTGCTCTGCGCTGCTCCGATGTGGTGTGAAGTCCCAACGTGGGCGTAATTAGTCTTTGGGATAGAGGCATTCAAGGTTGCATCTGGGAAGGTACATGGATAAAACTGAACGATTTGTTGTCTGTTCAACGTGTTAGTGAGCTCTCGATCAGGGTGGATCTTGTACTCACGTAAAGGGGACTAATAGTAATGACAAAATCATCATAATCGCGCCGAGGGAGGGCAACACAGCCCTAGAAGAAGTTTCCTTGTCAGTCCGCCGCAATATGATGATAACTGCGCTAAGCATTGGTTACCTACTTCAGGCGTATAGCCCATAGCAGTCCAACAGATCCCCATGGGCCACGGGATGCGTTATCATAGTGTTCCATATGATGTAGAGGCCGCGGACGCGTGAACCAACTCCATTTTAACTGGCTTAGACCTAGACAAGAGTAACCTTTAGCATTCGATATTTGAGAAAGAGTTGGGGGACCCCTTACATTGACCGAGCACCAGTATCATTGCGGCTCTCATTACTTCGGTGTAGAACGCAACAATTGTGTTGATGGAGAGAGAGTAGGGCCATCTAGGCAAAGGTTGACCTTGGTAGGGCTGGACTGTACCGACTAGAGCGCCAACCATCACAACTACTAGAAGGAAGGAGATCCCCTCGAGCCACCATATGTTTGCTAGATTCATCTTCTTAATTGTTGGGGATTGGAATTTTGGTGCTGCATCTTTGTAGTCATTGTTTCCGACTTCATGATCCCGACCTTCTCGAAATTGTTGCGACTGCATATTTGACTCCTGCTCTGAAGCTGGCCACTGTTCTAGAGGATCGTACTCCATCTTCGCAAAAGCACCGCTAGAGATGGTATTTCCTGTCCCTGATGTTAGTCGTGACATTCATGGGAGGTGCATTGCGGTTTACCTTTAATCAGGCCCATTCCAGCAGAAGTCCTCTCGGTCTAAGCGCTCGTGGTACGTGTCATGGATGTATATCGCTATGGATGCTTGAAATTGTAAGGTTTTGCACTACGAGGTCTCCGCCTCCGTCGTTTATTTTATCTAAGTTAGTGTTAAGGCAATGAATGGAAAGAGCACGTTGGAATCGATAAGGCGGTCTCTAAGAGGGGCAGCGACAATAGTACTGGGTACAGGTATACCCTCAAGTTTGTCGTGGTACAGCCGACGAGTCCACGACAAAATGTACATGTAGTTCAGGACTGTACCGTGTCCCGCCAATTTGGAATTCGCATTCCTATTTGAATACATACATGTATATGCCTTCTGGTGCGCATACCTATGTAGGTGCTAGGTATCGTTTGATGCTACATATATGTCGATCCGAGGTTGGGGGCGGAAATTACGCGGGACAACTTCTAAGTAACTGAATGCAAACAAACCAGATGGAAGGCATGTGTAACTGCGGCACAGGCAGCACTAGGGGTTCCGGACAAGGATGTTTTGACATCACGACGATTACTGGGTAAATAGTAGAATCAATAAACACATCAGTGCTAAAGATTTTCTTCGAGGTAGATCGTACGCCAAAGTGTACCTAAATATTTGTGCGGATACGGTTTCGTATTGGATTTGTTGGCCTCTTATTCAAGTCTTCGAGGGAATGGACTGATTCCAGCAGGCACTATGAAGGCACGATCCATTCTACCCGGACTTAACGATTGCTTCGGGGCCACGACAGCGACTGGGGCAACATCCTTTAAGGCTAATGACACTGCCAAACTCCGTCGTGAATGCCGCTCGTAGGGTCGAATGTCCTAAGTCGGTATGGTGTGTGTGTGTTACCAGTTGTACAAATACTTTGGTAGGCAGGGAAGTGCGGAAGGGTCTGGATTAATAATCACGTATTTTCTAACAGCACAGGGTCTAATAAGGCGATGTTCTATGCATCCTTGATAAATTCGGCTGCCCTCTCGGCCACAGCATAAAGCGTAGCAGTCAAATGGCCACTTATCTGCATCGGCAGCACAGACGCATCGACGACACGAACATTCGAGGTGCCATACACTTTAAGCTGAGGATCGACAACTCCCCCAAGCTCACGAGACATCATAGAAGCTGTTCCAATGGGATGATGGTTCGGCGTTGCTATGAATGCGGTTAGTGCGGCGCAGTCAACGTGCTGTGGTTACTAGCGACATTGGACTTACAAGTACCTTCGATGAAAGTCGCCCACTGGAAACCCGTGGCGTTGCGAGGTAGCGATTCCTGCCCGGGAACCACATTGTCAATCACTAGTTCGCTGATCGGGTCCGTGTACCAGAGCTCCTGTGAAAGACGGCCAAGCCCCGTTTGGACAGTGAGATCAAAGTCGATTAAAAAGTATTCCGGGTCAATTGCGGGATCATCAATATGGTCCGCCGATTTAATATGAACACTACCCCGAGAAAAAGGTAGTAAGAGCCAGAAAGCAGAAATGAGAATGTTTCCGGAACCTGAGGTCAAAGTTTCGACGATTGTAACATTTTTCTTGAAAATAAGATCGTGCTGTATGCGGAATATTTTCTCTAGTGTGTTGGCTCCGATGCCTCCAGTGTTGACATCCGAAATCTTCTGAGCCCATTCAGACAGCTTAGCATCTGTCGCTGCTGCCACATCAGAGATCTTGTCGCTAAATACATCTTGGGCCGTCGCAAAGGTTGCATATGGTGCGATTCCTGTTACGTTGATCTTCGAAGTGTATTCTAGGGCGGTATTCGGCTGCTCTTGCAAATGCTCGCCTACTCCAGAAAGATCTATCTTCGTCTCTATTCCATATTTTGCAAGAATGCTAGTCTTGTCAATATCCTTGACTTCTAACTTACTAACGATCCAACTCACCTAGGATTTCCGACTCCAGAGTGTTCAAGTATCAAAGGGCTTCTTAAAGCCCCGGCGGACAGGAGTACTTCTTTCGCCGCATTGATAGTTACCGTTTGCCCGTCAGGGTCCAGGTATTCAACACCGTCAGCCGAAAGTGTGTCGTTATTTCTTGTCGAATTTGCCCATGCCAGCTTAGTCACCGTTCCTCTGATGATTTTGAGGTTGGGTCTCTGCTCAACAGGGTAGTAATATGCTCGGGCTGCATCTTCCCGAATATCTGCGTCTCTGTCTAATGTCTGTGGCCAAATGTCAAACCCGCGCGTCTCCCCGCTATTCACATCCGGATTCAAAGGATAGCCTAAGTTTTCCCAAGCTCGTTGAGCCAACGTATAAAGAGACCCGTTGAAAAGTTCGAAGGGAAACCCTGTTATCAAGACTCCGTCTGTGCCGTAATATTCCGGCTTGAAAGTGGCACCGGCAGCTTGTTGAGCCTCTGTAGGCGGCGTGAACCGTTCAACCTTCTTGAAGTAGGGATACAATGCATCCCAGTTCCAGCCAGTATTTCCAAGATCTTCCCAAGCGTCAAATTCAGGCTTGTCGCCTCGAATGTAGGTCATACCTGCCTATGATCAGCCATCATAATCAGGGACAATAGGGCTTACGGCTTACCATTGATCGTACTAGTTCCTCCAATCGCCTTTCCAGCGTGAAAGGGAACCGACCTATTATTGAGTCCTAGCTGTGGTGTCGTAGTGTATTGCCAATCAATTTCTGTGCCAAAGGCTCTAAGGAATCTAGTGACATCTGTGACATTAGGATTGTTGCGCACATCTTCCCCCGGTTCGATTACAGCAACTCTGATGTTCGGGTCTTCGGATAGTCTATTTGCGAGCACGAGCCCGCAGGTACCAGCGCCGGCGATGACATAGTCAAACGATTCGCATCTCGCCTGCGCACTAAGCGCAAGCAACATCAAATGTTCGACCAGATGCATTGTCGGCCGTCAATCTTCACAGCTCATAGAACGGCATTGATGTAGGAGAAGGTGAAGTAGGGCACCCCAAAGGTACGCATACTAAACTCGAGAGAAGACTTCACTTCGTCCAAGGTTAGAATTGGCGTAGAACCGTATTCGCTTACTCGAACCATTGCCGCGGGCCGATTTGCTGCATATTAATTTCCATTCTAGGACGTAAGAGAAGTAAATTCCTAGGCGGTGTTCAGCCCCATTCGCCGCCTTGGATTACTAGATCGGGTTCGATGGATGCAATTTTTGACAGGATTGCGGGGGACATTAATCATTGTGTAACATTGGCCTCATCTGGAATATGAGCTGAGGCTTGAGATGCAAGCTTTAGTCCCATCGAGGAATTCTGAGCTAAGATAGATTGACCAAATCGAATCTGGACATTGTGCATCCAATCGTCATTGACGACATTGAGAATCTCATAAGAGATATAGAGATACTGCATCGTACCTAGCTAATGCCCGACACTCGATACTCGCAAGTGCATATGTCGGCGACTCTTTTCAAGTAGAAACCGCATAATAATAGTATCCCATACGTGTTTTTGTCGTGGATGATTCGTAGTCACGCGGCGTATTAGGCGGCCCTTCCTTAAGTCGCTAGGGTATCGCGAATAAGACTCCGATTCAACAGAGATGGGTCACAATGCGTCTGCCAGCACCATGAAGGCGTTCTCGCCTCAGTATTACCGAAGCTGAGGTCATTCCGAGCCCGAGTTTTTGCACCTGGGAGTCATAGTGGGTAGTTCACAAGGGTGTCTTCAAAAAGTCGTCGGTCAATTAAAAGCTCCCTGAGCTTCGTTGATCTCACTCGGCGATATTGAGAGGGGTAGTCTGACTACTGGCTGTGACCTCTGTATGAATGCATCGCTTATGGAGAGCCGAATTACGGCATGTGTCTTCGTCTGGATACCTCATGGGACCTTTCCTATATGCGGAATTTCCGATTCCATCCTGGCTTCTCGAGTACCCCACCAATTGTGTGCAACTGATAAGGGAGCACAGACTACATTGTAGTCACAGTCGCAGTGAAGGTGGTTTGCCGAAGGGTGTACTTGTGAACAGGCAAATACTTTAGCTCCAACCATGATTTAGGATACTTCGAGTAGAAGGAGCCTTTATGGCATCTATTATTAGTTATGGAAGAGTTCGGGAGTAAAAAGGCGCAGAAAAGAAGACGTATTCCATCATTTGTTAAGGGATTGAGTCGTATCGATAACAGTGCATCTTATCTTGCCTCCCCGCACTTCCCGTCGAACAGCATCAATCATTGGCAGACTTAGCGGCTGTAACCTCATTAACCCGAAGGTTGAGTCTGCCACCGCAGTTCACGAGAAAATTAAGCCTAGCCTGCCTCCCTGCAACCAGGCGGCTAGGTTGCCTTAATAATACCCAGTAGCAGATCTTGCGCTGATAGGCAGGTGAATTCCACGCATCGCACAGCAATGCTGATCTAGAGCTGAGCGAAACATCCAATCACGTCTCCAAACTCAAGGTCATGCCACATCCGATTGGACGGGCTTGGCCTCCGGGCTGCCCCTTTCATTTACCGTGCCCAGCCGGCGCCCCTTAAGGGACAGGCGCCCGCATACTCTATCGATTAATGGGCACACACATAGGAGCTTATCCTATCGAGAAAGCGGGTGCGTGTCTGCCGAAAGAGGAAGGAAGATTTACACCCCTACCGTTTATCGCCAATACTCGGATCTACCCCAGTTTTCAGGCAATGGGTTTTGTGTAATGTCGTACAGCGTGCATGAAGCTCTCGCAAGGGTTCCCGTCCAGTGGTTTGACCCACGAACTCAGTTAAGGACCTAGATTAGATGTATTCACATGCTCGTGCTCACGCTACTATGCTACGGTGCTAAGCTTATATGTTGTCGCTCGGCTGCCGTTATAAGTAGATGGTGAGCTACCATGCTTTTAAGAAGCTTCTAGACCGCGTCCCTTGCTTTGTAGGCTGAAGCTATTCCTCGTGTTGAATTGAAGCAGGTTGCTACGTCGTCTTCGCCCACCATGTTTGGCTCTAAGGCAAGTACCTACTCATATGGTAGTTTATGATGCTCAAACCGCCAATAGATCGGGTGCAATATGGTTACTTATGTGGATTATCTGATCTAACATCGATTAGGTCCTCTCTACCGTTCTTCTAGCAGCCATATCCGCCGTCCAGGTATCTGCCGTAGCCATAGAGAAGGCCACAGCGAGACAAGACCAAACGTGTGTCGCCACATGTGGTTCGGTATGCTACTGGCAAGAAGACATCGACGAGGCCGTACAGCAGGGCTACGGGTACTACCAGAAGGGCCAGACCGTCGGTATGTCGACTATCCATCCCATGTATCCAGCTATTTCTTTCCTCTCGGCGCGTTTGGATATGCTAAGTAAGCGGTGTAATAGGTTCGGACGAGTACCCTCACCAGTATAACGACTACGAGGGATTCAAATTCCCCGACGCCGCCCCCTACTACGGTAAATAAGCACCTGCTCTCTCGTGTTAACGCTTCTAGGGGTATATCCGTGCTAATACAAGAGCAGAGTTCCCAATCCTATCAAGCTTTAAGCCGTACACTGGAGGCAGCCCGGGCGCTGACCGCGTCGTCTTTAACAGCGATGGTAATTACGAAGGGGCAATCACTCACACAGGCGCAAGTGGCAACAACTTCGTTGAGTGCACTTAGATTACGGGTCGCCTGATCGGTTAAACTGAGCTATCTAGTCATGATATTGCTCGCTTTGAATATTATGAGTATTCTGTATATATTTTGCCTAGCAACGTACCCCTATATATGTTGGAATTAGATGGCTTGTTCACCATCGAATGATCCTTCTTAAGAGAGCTTACCTAAGATGCCATATTCACCGTATTATGAGCCAATCAGGAATCTTTGAGTGCTGCTTATTGGCAAACTAGTACTGTTGAAATAAGGTTATATCCTCTACTAAATCCAGCTCTCCACTGTGTTTGCAAGTTTCACATTCACGGATGTTTCACAGGTGTCTAAGTAAATTCCTTACGACTCATTCGGAAGGATAAGAAAACGTTCACGCGATGCAAAGTCATTCGACAGAAGTATGTGGTATCATAAGTACATTCATTATATTTAAACAGTATCGCTGGCTCAAGGATACTATTCTGTCCAAACAGGGTGGAACCATAAACAACCGCTAGATACAGTAAAGGATTGGTATCATTTTGCCAAACCTCGGCACCCGCCGACCATGCACCGACAACTCGTACAGACCATACACACGTACAAGATGAACAAAAAAAGAGAAAATGCAAGCGGAGCATGACTATTGCTTCGGCGAGATCATCATCTCTTCATTCTCGGCGATGGGAGCGGGGCGGTTGCGGCTCTTGTTTAGTTCGTTTTCGCCAACGACATTAACGGTACCCTCCAGCTCGAGATGGTAGTCCTTGTTCTGGCTTAGGGTGAACTCCTCCTGGTCGATGTGGCGGAATGTGAAGTAAAAGATTATGGTCAGAACACCGCCAGCGATAGCTGGGCCGCCAAAGTCCCAGGTCAGGTACGGATCCGTGACGACGGATGAACAGGCCAAACCAATAGCGTAGGCAATGGCCGTGTTGAAGAGGTTCAGGGCTGAGACGAGACCCCTCATGTTGACAGGGGCACGCGAGTATGCGATACCGTAAGCCGGGACGTTGACGAACAGCTCAGATATACCACCAATAGCGAACGGGATAGCCATCCACCAAATGCTAATGGGTGCAACACCTAGGCCATCCTCGCAGTTGGACGAGCCATATTCACCGCAAGGGGACTGCTGGTAGGCATAGTAGTTCAAGATAGCATAGCCAGCACCTCCAATCGAGGACATGGCAAGACCAGTCGTGATACGGGCAACAGGGCCGTAGTGAATGTTCAGCCTTCGCAAAAGTGGGTACAAGCCATAGTTGAGAACGGGGGCCATCGCGATAATACTGAGAGAGTTGAAGTTGCTGATAACATCGTTGGGAACGCCATTGGTAGTCAGCATGGTGGACAGGAAACTGGCGGCAGAGCCAAGACCGTTATCGTTGATGTATTGGATCGGGAAGAAGCAGAAAATACCAGTTGCCTGGAACGTTCGTCGGACGTCGTCTACGAAATCATCGTTCCAGTGCGTCTTGATGTTGAGGCCACTGGCTTGGATGTTTGAGGGCTTAGCCAGGTCCCAGAAACCGTGACGGCCGATCTTCTTGATACCACCGCGTCTCAAACAAACACCAAGTACTCGGAAGACATTACCAAGGTCACTTCCTCCAGGAGGATGGAGGATAAGGCGCTTGTAAAGGAACCAGAGAAGGATGGGGAGGGGAAGGTAGAGCAGAAGGGGGATCAGAAACGCCAGCCACCAGCCAACGTACTTCTCCGAGTAAGATGTAGCGACCCCCATGAAACCACCAATGTTGATCAAGAGGTAGAACCAAAGCATGACACGTTCAGTGGTGGATTCAGGATCTTGAATAACGCGCTCGCCGCTCGCCAGAGTGACGACTTTAGGGACAGTCGTGGTCATTTGATCGAGTAGAAGAGGGGAGACGTTGGGCTTGAACATGGCTTAAAACTTCGAGTCAGTCTTTGTTTGACAATCATACATGGATTCGAATATTGAGACTTACCAGCACCAATCGATAGGATGTATACAGAGAGGAAATAGGGCACCTTAGCCGTGCCGGCGGCCAGGAGATCTTTCGCGCCCGCAGCGACCATCAACACGTGAGCAACACCAAAGACGGCAACACCCCAGCAGATAAGAGCGAAACGGCCAGTCTTCACGTCGGCGAGCCACCCAAAGAGCAACGGCAGAGCGTATGCTAGCAAACTGAAGGACTGAGTAACGGCGTTCGCCGTTACTTGTCCCAAACCCAGAGCACCAGCTGTCTGCTGAGTTCCTTGCGGAGGTGCACCGTAGCCGTTTCCACCGTCGGGTAAGGGTCTGTTAACGTAATTGCTGATCAGAGGCTGAACACCATAGTAGGAAGCTCGTTCGCAGAACTCCACGATACAGATGGCATAGGCGACGAGGGGTAGGCTGCCGGGGACTCGGCGCAGAGTCTTCAACTCCTCCTCGGTCGGCTTCCCCTCGTAGTCCGCCTCCATTATGGAGGGGTCGAGGTACGGGGCGTGCGCATCCCCCGGAGGGGTCTTAGACGACATCTTCTCATCACTAGGCGTGATAGAGCGCTCGAGATCTTCTGATGAGTGACCTACGGGGTGTTAGTAGTTGTCCTGAGCGTTATCATATCCTGGCGTCTGTGGTTGTCAACGTACCCATTGCGAATCCCCTGTATAGACAACTTCGCAGCTTGCGAGGTGTTGCGGTACTGGAAGACAAAGAGAGCAAGGTGGGATTGAGAGGGGGAAGTGAAGGGGATGGTGGGATTTATGCTAAAAAATTATCCAGGATGGGTTGCGCTATAGTAGTCACTTTCTGTGCATATGGGGTTGAACGGGTAAATACTCCCGCGTATCGAGCGACTGAATTGGGTCCCCAGGTGAGCCTCGTATCAACTACAACCATGCTAGAGCTGGGTCTCGGCGTGCGGCGGGCTTTGAAGAGGCAAAATGAAGGATCTGAGAAGATGAACGAGCTACGCACTAGCGGCAGAACCAGACCGAACTGTCGGACTGACCGTATCATTCTCTTTGGCCTCGAGTATGGAGCGCGACCAGTCAGAGCGAATATAGTCGTTATCTTTTGAGCCACCCATGCGGGTCTTGCTCGAAGGGGGGATATGGACCGTCCTTAAACCCCCGGTCCCTTTCAAACGCATTTGCACAAAAAAGACCCCTGAGGCCGGTCGAGTCGCACAAGATAGGAGGACCATATCTCTCTTCTAGCGCCATGTCGCCGAGGTACACCCGCAGAGCACGGCTGGGGGAGACCCCGTACTCGTAGAAAAGATGTTACCGGAATTGGCAGGTCGTTGTTCATGTCTGACCGTAATCTACTACGTTGTATTGCGTTACTCGCCAGTTAGGCCTCCAATAGCGCTGCATCCATTTCCAAGAGAATGGTCGCGGATGGCTCTCAGGACGGGAATGCTAGGTACATACATATTGAGCAGGGATAAGTTGCTGCATAGAAGCTGAATCGAAGCCATCGAAGCGATGAAACGCTATAGGCGAGCAATCGGAAGATGAGCTACTTCAATCAAGCTTCAAGCCAAGATGAAAAGGGATCTCTTGGTTGATTCATCAAGCTTCTATCAAGCTTCTGCCCAGCCGGAAAGGCTTGCATTAGGAGGTCCCTTGGACGAGTTCTTGTTTTCATTAGAATTCCAAATTCTGCATTGGTGCCACGGCATTCCAATCTTGACTGGTGGCTGTTACCACACCAAAAGATAATTCCGCACTACATGTACGCAGTACTTGCTGAGATACGAGCAAAGCTTAGCACATTTAAGTACATGAACCCCCCCAACCCCACTATGTAGTAGGCAAGGTTTGGGTTTCTAAGCGACAATCTAACGTCAACTTAATATAGGCGCTAAGACCTATCCGGCAGCCTCCTCCGGGGTCGTGCATCTACTTTTTCTCATTCATTCCCCTTGAAGTAATACTACACGTGTTGAACCTCAGACTCTTGTGGGTAATCATTGGGCACGAGATCTTGATTCACCAGCTATGATCTGACTACCTGGTATTACTTGCGACTGAATTAATCATATGATGAAATAGCCTAGATTCGTTCTTCAAGGGTTACGGCTCCGCACCATTCGGCTCCGGCACCGTTTAACCTCGGAACAGAACGAAGCAACTTATTAGCGCTGAATGTCGTACAAGCAGACAAGGGTAAACATGCCATCGATACCTCCATCGATATCAATCGATAACGGAAATAAATCAATTCCCCAGATACTCCACTGATAAGATGATCCCTCAAGCCTGGATCAATGAATGACTTTTGGTACAAACAAGGGAGGCAAATACTCAATTGTGCAATTATTGGAGCACCCGAATGCATGGAATCATGTTGGCCAGGAACACGAGAACGCAGCTTCATTCCAGGCCAACTAGGCAGCTGAGATCAATGTACGACCTTTTCTAACCACCTTCTTATTGCCGCGGTTGGCTAAACACTATATCCAAGTTAGGTAGGTAGGTAGGGGAACTGTATAAATTCATATACGGAACCATACCTACCTAGATGGGTTCGGTGAGACAGACAGGGCGCATCAACCTATCAGGGTCATTGTTCCTTATATTAGTGGCATAACCGACGTTGACGTGATTATTAACTTTGACCAATGCTCGAGACTCATTGGATGAGATCTAGAATTGCTTTGACACAGTGAATCATCGTAACTAACCAAGTATGAGAACGGGACGTGCGCGATCTTGGATCTACAATATTATTACTTCATGCGTACCTAACGCAGCAGCGTTTATGGGAACTAGCAACATAAATTGAGCGTATCGCATCACCGTTCTGGACCTAGACAATCAGAGCCGATTTGACAGACGTTCATAAGTTGTGTTACCCACTGCATGGAATTCGAAATCCTGAGGGTCACAAACTTCGTTTTGAAGGTGTTGATCCCGTTTCGAATGCTATCTCATCAGATACCATGTCATAGAGATCTAATAGACGTTGGTTGATCTTTCGTCACAGACGATCTTCTAGATACCCTCAAATCTACCATCATAACGGTAATGTCAATAACCTAGATCTTGTTCTACGCACCTAAGTAATAGCTTGATAATGTTCTAGTCTATCTGGAGGATCTAGCAGGTTCCATTTCCTTGCCCCCAACTCTTATCATCAACCCTCATTCCGGTTCGCATCTGCTGTTGGGACAAGTCAGGTAACCTGCTACCTGGTTGGTTCGCACGCTGTAGGCAATATCTCTTATCTTTGTCATTCGCCTCAAGTCTTCTTCCCGACAACGCGGCACCGAGTCCGGATCGTTCCATCCCAATTGGTTGGAAAAGGCGTACTTGATAACATCGAGGATGCAACAAAGCTTGACCTCGACTTTTCACAGATATTCAGCCCTATACCTTCGATCTCGATTGATGCGTAGTCGCGAATAAGTAAGGAATTGTGGAGAGCCTTTGACAGCGGATCACCTGTATAACGTGCGGCAAACGTATGACAGAATTTAGATGGCGCTTCAAAATCAAGCTTATTAATATTAAGACGATAGCAATTACGAAATTGAGCGTCGGGACCCCACAGAGGAAATCCTATAAAGTCCGATTCATCATGCTTCAGTAATCAAGCTCAGTCTCCAGAACGTTCCGGCGATCAGAGTACAATTCAAGGGAAGGAGAACATCAATTCAACCGCCGAAATCCGCTACAACCGTCGTTAAGGTCTATTCGCCAATAGATCAGGTCCATTAGCTTTAGATTCTGGACCTAGGAACGGACCAATCCGGGATTGCGCGCATTGCACCTTAGCGCACTGGTTCCCGCACAACCACTACAAATTTCTTATAGCTTATAGCTAAGACATTGACTAAGAGGCAGCCAGAACGACGCTAATATTGAGACCCTCCGAACATTCCGAACGCTCCGAACTAAATTTATCTACAATGTTTGAGAGCGAATTCGGCTGAGCAAGTGACTCAGATATTATACTAACCAAAGAATAACCATGCTCGGTTTAGTTCTCATATTGAGACATTGAGGATTCCTTCAGCCGGCATGTCGCCGAACCCAGACCCGCTTCAGAAGGACTCACTTCACTCCACCGGGCAAGATAAGTCAGTAAAGCTGCCATAGACCAGATTGACATCATTATTATAAGATTAAGAGAGCCGACAGTAACACTTCTCAATATGTTGCAAGTAATAATCCCAGTAGAAACTCCCGGAAAGAGTTCCCGTAGCTAGTTACCATCTGTACCACTCAGACATACATATGCAGGATAGGGCATTACATCACTAAACCCCGTAAGAAGTCATATGGTAAATAAGATGTGTGAGTACCCCAGAAAAGCCAAATACAGATTCTGCTGAATCTCAGCGATTCTAAGGTACCAATCGAATACCACTCCTAAACCTCAAGTTTAGCCTTCACCAACCAGAACATAACAACATGTTACACAATCGAACTCTGGGGTGTGCTTAGGGTTCGTTCATGATCTTACCTATCGACGTCATTGAAATGTAATATGTCTTGATTTTGCCCTGGTGGTTAGGACTAGTTCTGTATGTAGACGGAAAAAGACATATAACGTTCACCCTGTTCAGAGTCGACACCATTATAGACTCCTCTTTTTCGCCTGTGTAATAGTAACAAAATCTCTCCCCAGGTATCGAAGAGTGGCATGTAGGATTATCGGATCGAGAGGACAATGATATTGTCAAGGGGCTCATCTAGGGGAATGAGAAGAAACACGTTCCGCAAAGAGCTACCAATCCACCAATATATCTATCTCTGTGCCAAAGCAGTGGCATAAGTACAAGAAGCTCCTTTGTATGCCTTGTTTCAGGCCAGACTTAGCCAGTAGGCTCCTCTAAGGCTATAGACATCCCTAGTAAGAGAAACGTCCGATAGTTACCTACCTAATCTCTTGTGTTTATAGTATTTTGGTAGTTTCCAATAGCAGAAAATAGCATGTATTCATTCCATATATCGAGCGGAAAACATGCAGGTAGCAATAACGGATTAGGAACTCTTAGTTATATCATCGGATTCTTGTCACGGAGCGCACCTAGGATGATGGGAAGACAGATGTTGTTTCGCAGGGAGCTGGAAAGTATCTAGGCCAAGGCCATGGTATACATATGCGATACTTCTCTGTCTACTACGTCCCAAGTAACCCCTGTAGGCAAAATATCTAATACTTTTCGCAATCACTCTGGTATTGTGAAGAGAAAACGAAAATTGCGAATCATGAAACATGCAAATCTGCCTATGCTGGATTGATCATGTTTGCATATCTCAGGCATGTTAGGGGTATCAGTGGCTCGAGTTAGGGAACCCGTAGTAGGTAACAATTATCATGCTAGGTCTATAAGTACGTTTTCCCTTTTCTTTAAACTTGAAGGATCATCTGTACGTAGGCTAAAATAGTTCATCAATACCTGCTACATAACCCTTAAGACCATCCTCGTCTTTTTTATCATATTGTATATTATATACCTAAATCCCGGATGTCCGCAGGCGGTACTTTACACTCTACGTCCATCTCTTGTGAGTACTTTGGTAGTCCCTTTAAAAGAAGCGAGTCTACCTTTCTTGGCTGTACTCATGGTAGGAACTTGACACTCTTAGACTGCCATTGGAATACAGTTTTTTCAAGTGCGGGATCTAGCCGGGCATCTTGGTTGACACATTATTACTTATGAATACCTAGTGCTACCCAATTAATGACAGTGTTACTATAAGCCAATATACAAGCCTACAACTTATATATATAGCAACTTTTAGCATTAGCCTTGACATTAGCTAAAAGGGTTCGAAATAGCATAGGCATTTAGCACGTTTAGTATATGAAACGTACCTGCTTTCAAAACAAGACGTTGGAAATTATAGATATATACAATATGTTCCGATTTGGAGTAGCAATCAAAACCACCTTTTATAAACTTGAGTAGCGTCTAAGCCGCCAACCAACTCAATGGCCGTGCTGTAGTCACGTTATCAAACTTGCCAGAGCAGTGAATACATAAAGTGGCAGTTAACCAAATTTATTTACGAGAGCTTCGAAACATCAAAAAGATGCAACAGCTACAATGCATGTATGCTAAGTATCGATTAAAAAATATTGGCGAAATATCACGGAATTTCCTCAGGTAGAGTTATATCCTAGTGATTATATGTTATGGTCTATTTATTTACAGATTAGGTAAGTGTAGGTAATCTTCCTATATTTGAGAGTATTAAGCTGGATGATATCATGCTTTTTATTAACGCGCGTATCGCCGATGGATTATGCTCAAAGGCGACTAAACATTGCCTATAGTCAAGACCTAGTCTCATTGCAACAGCAAAGTTCCACCAACCTGGTTACTCATGTGGTGTTATGAGCAATTGTTCATGGAAGTATGTAGGAAGAGTTTCATATGCCTCCTTTTGGAAATCAGCCCCGTAAGGCGATAGCGGACCGTCCCTCTCGTTTATGCAGGCCAGAATTTGGGTTTTGTGGCGTTGGCCCTAGGATGCAAGATCCCGTGGGATGATACGTAAAGGGTGGCCGATCAGCTGGGACAGCAGCCGACATTTGTGCATTATCCGCGGGGATGGGAAGCCTCAATTCTGCAGTGAGATTTCTATCCACAATCGCGACATGGGACCCTGAGAAATGCTCTTTTGCTATAAGGACAGTTCTGATCCCAAGAGACTACTCTTGGACTTGATAGAAGACAACTCATCAACCCCGCTTTGGCGACGGCGACAGCGTGTCGGGCGCCAGGGTGTTGCCTAGCAACCATCCTTAGAGCGCATAGCTACAAGTGGTTAGAGCAACATGGTATTGTTGTTGTGTTGTACAATTCTCCAGGATATGAAACGTTAAATAGTATACAAGCCCCACCTGAAAAGATTCAACAATATGATTCGTTCTTAAATTATTACTAATTAAGTTCCACTTTTTAATTGGTTCTAAAATTGGATAGTACTTCTTAATTCACGTGATAAGGTGACCCATTTATATTAGCGTATAGCTTTTTATATGAAGAAATACGTAATTATGAAGCAAAATATATATGGGGCATGTACCGATTTAACATTTCATATCCTAGAGAATTGTACCTTGGTACGTCTTAGTATGTCTTGGTATATAGACTCAAAACCCCAAACTCTTGGGGTATGACCAAATAGCAGGCTTAATATATAGAATTAATTGCAATTGAAACCGTAACTTTAGGAGGGAGATCGTAATGAATGGATGACGCCCAAAGCGACGCGAAAATCAACATTTCTACCCAGCGTTCGTGATGCAGAAATGTGATGGGGTGGGAACACAACGGAGCGGTTAAGCTCTCCGATGCTGGATCGTCCAGGGGTTCTTGGAAGCGAGCTTTCCAATGCATCCGCGATTCGTCAACGACTGAAGGTGGGAGTGGAGAATATGTTTGTGATGAAATTTCTACCTTATCAAATCAAGGAGATTGGGCAATTTCGTATAGCGCGTCGATGACCGCAGGGACCGTTGTCGTGCGACGTGATCCAATTGCTGGCATCTCGAAGCGAAGTTTTTGAAGGTTGCAGTTTCAATGTCAATCATTTTTCGAGAATGACTTTGGTCGATTGGCGAAGGCTGTGAGGGGAAGAGAGGGGGGAGCAGCAGCTTGGCGGGGAGGTTTCTGCGGCACGGTCAGCATTAGTGCCTACATGTATACAGGTACGTGTACCTACTTACGTAGGCACCTACATTTACATACATAATGTAAGTCACCTCGGAGACGGTTGAATCTCCGAAGTAGTGGAGTTTCTTGGGCTTCTAGAAACTTATGGATGTATTCAGCTCTCTCTTGTCCCATTAAAAAAAAGCATGAATCGATTCCAAGAACAGGAGGCTTAAAAAGAAAAAGGCACAATTCGATTGACAACGAACAATTCCAACGAGCTGTCAGGTTGTACAACTATGCAAGGACGGGAAGGGTTAAGTTGAGTTGTGCATTTGCGGGGCCTAATTCAAAGTAACCACGAGTTTACAGAACGCTATACCTATTACACTCTGCCGCCTTCCCTATACTGGAAACAGTGGTGTCAACGCCTAGGCTTACCCTGGTACTCCTATAACGTCTTACTGGTCGAACCGGTCTTTAGCGTGGCTGCAACCATTTTCACAATAATCTGACCTGTCACAACCAGGGAACAAGCTCTTGCATCAACAAATTCACAAGTAAACACCGGGCTGCCAAGGAGGAGGGAAAAAAAGATTGCACAACCTCTGGAAGCATTTCATCAATTCATGACCGCCACTTTGACCCAATTCTCGACTCGATGACAGACATACTCGCATCAAGTTCGCATTTCGTCTTTTAGACGTTTGAAATTCGCGATTGGGTGAATAGGAATAGGAAATCTGAGAGTTGTTGTTTGCTTTGCATGGCAATTTGGCGTTGTGCTGTTTGTTGCTGATTTTCTCCTTTTTCGTTTCTTTTACCTTCTCTTTTACTAGGTATGTCATTTCGGCCATAATCTGTCCCCTGTCTTACGAGATGACTCTTTGACTTTTCTACCCTTCTAAATTTTCTCTCCTCTTCGTCCATACACGTCATGTCAACCAACTCAACCCAATTCCTATCAACATGATGTTTTCGATCTAATATGTAATAGTACCATCACAGCTCTTCTTACGACGTTACGACCCTCAATGGCCTTCCGAAGATACCCTCGATTTTCACCAACGTATTTGTAATTCCGAATCTTCCGTTCTCTCAACCCCTTTCCACTTAGCCTCAGTTTCTGCTTGATCGCAATTCGAGGTTTTTGACCGCAAGGCGGCTAGGCCGTCGCGATGGATCAACCGCCGCCTCCGCCGCCGCATGGCAATAATCCTCGACCAGCAAACAACCCCAATCTACCCCCGGGGAAATATGACATATTCATTATACCACCGCACTCGTCCGGCTCGGGTTTCCTCTATCTCCCGTCACTCAAACCGAACTGGAATAGTTTTGCGGCGGGGTTTGCTAGTGCCTTGCTGGTAGTTATCATTGGTCAAACCATCGGTCCCGCTTTTCGAGTCTGGTGGAATAACTTCCAAGGAATGGGAAACGTGGGAGTGGTATTATTGACCATAGCTGTTGGTATCGGGGCATGGTCTTTGGGGAGGCAATCGCAAGATAGTGGTCCAGGATCAGGGGGAGGTCCCAGAAACACTTGGGGCGGCTACGGCCCTGGTGCAGGAGGGTACTTCAACGGCGCCAATCAAAATGCTGGGCCACCTCCCAATGCTGATATGCCTCCACCACCTCCACCTCATGGCTCACCGCCGCCTCCTAGGTCGGGGCCGACGCCGGGTCCGCAAGGCGGAGACAGGCCGAAGCAGTCATGGCAACAACAGCCACAAGCTGACGAGCCTGGGACTCCTCCTCCACAAGAATCACGTGAAGAAACCCCTGAGGAACCTCCTCCCAAGCCAAAGCCCAAGGAGAAGCCCAAGGAGACTCCTCGAGAAGCTCCTCCGCAATCTCCAAAGAAGCCTAAAGAATCTCCTAGAGAGCCTCCCAAAGAGCCCCCCAAGGAGACTCCCAAGGAACCCCCAAAGGAACCCCCAAAGGAACCACCGAAGGAACCCCGTAAGGAACAGCCGAAGGGTGCGTGGGAGAAAGCAAGAGAAGAAACTCGGCGAAAGGAGGAGGAACGGAAAGCCAAGGAGGCCGAACAACGCAAGAGGGAAGAGGTGGCCAGGCGTTTAAAAGAACTACGAGAAAAGGAAGCTCGTGAACGTGCCAGACGTGAACAAGAAGCAAAAGAGAAACGAGAACGTGAGGAACGCGAAAGGGAACAACGAGAAAAGGAACAACGGGAAAGAGAGCAGAGAGAAAAAGAGCAACGGGAGAGGGAACAGAGAGAGAACAGAATACGGGAGGCAAGGGAACGGGAACTCCGCGAAAGGCTTGAACAGGAGAGGGCCCTGAGGGAGAAGTTGGAGCGGGAGGTGAGGGAGAAGGAAGCGATACGAATCCGAGAGGCATTAGAGGCAGCTAGGTTGAAGGAAGCGGCTAGGATGAAAGAGGCTGAAGCAGCTAGGCTAAGAGAACAAGAAGCAGCTAGATTGCGAGAAATAGTAGCTGCGAAGCTAAGAGAAGCAGAAGCTGCAGCTGCCGCGGCCGCCAGACAAAGAGAGGCCGAAGCTGCTAGACAAAGAGAAGCTGAAGCGGCGCGACAACGGGAAGCTGAAGCAGCAAGGCAGCGTGAAGCCGAAGCCGCCAGAAAGAGGGAAGAGGAAGCGGCAAGATCAAGGGAGGCCGAAGCAGCCAAGTTAAGAGAGGCGGAGAATAGCCGGAGGGGTGCATACGCTTTCTCGTCGGTTGGAGAGAAGACAAACCCTTGGCCGAACGGAAAGCCACCTCCTCCACCCTCGTCTCCGAATCCAGCTCCTAGACCAACCCCGAGTACTACTTCCAGTAAACCTAGCACCACCTCTACTAAAAGACCACCCGCACCAGCGCCAAGCTCCAAAGCCGCTAGCGGTGTTAATGAGGAAACTTATTCGTTTCGACCATACGACACGCCAAAGAGCCATGGCCGGAAGAATTCCAATGGGACAACTTTCACAGGATCATCATATGCCCCGTCACATTCAACAGCGCGGACAACGCCACCTCCATCCGAGCGTGCCCCCTATGAGACCAAGGACCCGAAGAAGATCGTCATCAAGGCAGTTTATGGTTTTCTTAACCAATTCTCCAAGACACCAGCCTCTCAGCTCATCTCCGGCGTTGGTCCGGTTACAGACGGCCTAATTCTCCGCATCTCATCCGAAGGCATCTTTATTGACGATGACGTTCGTAATGAGCCGCAACGAGAATGGGACGTCAAAGCCTGGACGCTCAAAATGGTTGAGGTATGGTGTCCAGCTCACTGCGAGACCGCTGCAGTTCCCAAAGCCGCGCCCAAAGCTCATCGTTTCCGATCGACAATACGCGGCGACTCGAAGACGCTGACGGGCGATGATGCTGAGACGTGTATCGCTGAGCTATCCCATTCCTGCAAGAACGAGTGTCGCCTTTCTCCTCATGGTGGACGTAGCACCGGGTCGTTCGTTAGCAGCGGTAGACGACGTGGTCTACATCTGATGCGCGCGACGGTTCGAGATCAAGAGGGCAGGAGACATTTATTTGTGATTGATGAGGAGGAAGGCTGGAAGGTTGCACAAGGTCTAACACAGCTGCTCAAGGGTACACAGCACCGACAGCTGGGCATTCAGTGCATGTCCAAGACTGAAGCCCAAAACATACTCGAGATGCTTGGCTGGTGACTAAGAACGGCAGCGATGGGGAGCCGAGTATTTATTGGATATCATCTGGCGGGCTTGAGGTGGATAATTGGAATGTTGGCGTCTTTGTCGCATTCCATCGATACCAAACCACCCCAACATTGGTCAAATTGCCATTATCCCTTCTGGTCGATACTTTAATCCTTCGTTTTTCTTTTCTTTTCTTTTCTTATCCATGCATGGCGATGCGCGTGGCGGCGTACCGGGGTCAAACAGTCAAATTTGCAAAAAGCACAATTCTTTCGTGTAGGCTAGCATTGAGGACCGCATGTAGAGTTGAGATTGCCACCAATTGGACAGATAGCTGGATATACCACTTTGAAAAAAGTAAAGACATTCCATACACCTCTTAAATAATCTAGCCTTCTGCATTGTGATCTCGTTCCTGCCTATTCCTAGAAGTCGGGTTCGCTCAGGATGTAAATTCATGGTCTCGAAGTTCACGGGGTCTCAACTGCATGTACGTCTTAAATGCTACAATGAGAACAGGTACCTAAGGCCCCTAAAGGACTCTTGTCCAAATTTAATTATCTTCGTTTTTCTAGACTTGTCGCCAGGTTTCTTTTCAGATCGCTCGGAAAAGCTCTAACGGGTCCAAGCGGCTGACCTTTCGCCGTTGACACAAACTCTGATCTATGGTACTAGTTCTGAGCTCCGCAGAAGCCAAACCGGAGATTAAATGTTGTTGACTGCTTGTTATGGCTAGTGCTGAGAGTCTATTACTTAGGTAGTGATCTGCCACGCATATTGGATACTTACCTACCGTAGGTACCTACCTAAGCTAGGCAGGCAGGTAGGCAGGTAGGCAGTAGGCAAGGAGTAAGCGGTAGGTTATGCGAACCATGCGAGGTGGTGACGACCATGTGTTATTGATGTAGAAGTGGAGAGTTCTGCCATACAAATGAATGTTTCTGTTATCCTTCTCGCACATGCCAGTCAAGTTGAGACCATACTCGCCACTGCAGAAGAGAAATGCATATTGCTCCCATAGAGCCCCTCAGCCAATCACAATGTTGAGGTCGAAGTTTGGGCCATCGGGGTTCGTGTACTTGGCAGAAATGCGTCTGCCTTCGCTATTGGTGGCAGCCCAGTTCTCACGTTGAGCCTCTCTAGCTGCCACTCTCTCAGGCTTGGTGCCATTATAATACTCCGGGAGAGATTTGACACAGGTGTCCTCCCTGATTATGTTAGTGACGATGTCGACCCAGCGCACCGATTTATGGATGCCGGCAACAACCCAGAATGCTTCCTCCCCTCCCTCTGATACGAAACGCAGCATGCCAGAGGTGCCACTTTCATCCATGGTAAGCTTGTGGCCACCCTTCTCTTCGCCCCATGTGCCACCGTTAGCGTAGTGCCAGATCCCTCTTTCGACAATGTTGAAGAAGGCGTTGGTGTTGGTCTGGTATACACGGACTTTGATAGTGTACGCCATGCTACACCTGCGTTAGTGATGCATCCAAGAAATCAGATAAACAGTTTCGAAACTTACTTGTAAGCTGAAGGATTGATGAGGTCCAAGAGGTTTGATAGAGCTCTGGTTTCCAAGTATGCGAATTGTATGCGAAGTGTAGATGTTGAGGACTGACCGGGAGTGCTTGTCAGTTTTCACGCTTCGTCATGACCTTTTATATATTTTGAAAGCTGTTTTGAAACGCCATATGGCTCGCATGGACAAGAGCCGTTCATGTAAATTCTAGAACATCGGAACCGGTCGTCTTACAAGACTAGCAAGATGGCGAACTCCTGCATCTCGCCTCCACCTCTGTAGTGTACTTAGTAGACTGGCGCTGATAGGTGGTTTATTGTCTCTCAAGAAGCCGTATGCGACAACAATTAGTGTCTGGTAAAACGAAGGTCTGCCGATGTATGATTAGACCTTGGTTGAGTTGATGCCAGAAACTTACCACTCGAACGATCCACAGCATCTCGACTACCATAGACAAGGCCTGCTTGGTACGTCCACCGGATCCTTACATTAAGCATGTCTCCGCGGAAAGCTGAAGACATTAGATGCTATGCTCCTTGTATTCGCCTTTACATCACAAGAGGGCTCGAACAATCACAACATGGTGTTCAATTTACGTAAATGGATCTGGGGTCAGCCGTTATGAGGGTTGTCATACTGAGCATTGCTGGTGGTATGAGTAACGTTCAATGTCTCCTAGGTTACTACTCTTGACCCCGGGGAGCTTGTAGCCAATTGGGTCTTCTTTTAGGGTGACTTCATGATCTTTCCACAAATCAGCTCGTAGGGGCCAGTTTAGAAGCCTTTACACTTAGAGAAGTGGTAACATTTAACCAATCGACCAACATATTTGAAGTGAGAAGGTTACAGATTGAATTTGGTGATCGAGATGGATTGACCCTCTTGTTACGCGGTGAGTCGCACGACAGAATCGAACTAAGGGGTTGGTCTGGGCTCAGGTTTGCCACACGGGGTCACAGAGCTGTGCTACTGACTGTTACATGTATATTGGAGATGTACACCCATGATTAATAGAACTGCATGACACTAGACGGTTATCTGCTACCATTGCTGTGGGAGGGCCTTAAATTCTTGCATAGGTAACTATCGAAAAGACAGCAGCTCAGGCGAAATTGAAGGTGTAGCTGGAATATTTGGAAACAAAGCAGTTCAGCATGTATATGTAACCATGATTAAGGGGAAGTGCGAAGTATGAGTTGCATAGACTCTATGGTAAACTTACACTTGGGCGGAATCGACGTACGTTACAAATTCCATCCATTGATGTGATTATCTCGTATGCTAGAGCCTAACTGTTGATAAATATACTATATATAGGTAGGCTGTAGTTATAGCTAGTGAGGTATTGTACTTAACTTCCTATACGATGTTAGATAGGTAATAATATGGATATCCTAGAACTACTGCCGGCATCTGATATCAGGTACCGCAGTTTGGGAACTTGTGATGGGCAATTATTGATATTTGGAATATGGGTAGTTTAGGACTTGCCGGCATCAAGTCTTATCACGATTTTATGGGTACAATCCATGGCTCTCTTTCATTATCAGCTGTTTTTCTCTCCCTCTGTCTACCTATCATCGTATTGTTACCCGGGACGATATGCTCACATTGAGCTCAAACAAGTCACACAAGTCACAATGTTAACCAAACTAGGTACATTAAAAGCTTTAACTAAGATTCGTAAAAGCGACAGAAACCAGACGAAATGAATGAGAATTACAATATACTGAAGGAACCAGAAGGTCACGGCGCGAATAAAAAAAAGAGAGGTAACGAGATGGATATTCATAAGCCTCAATACTTACCACTGCCGCCTGTCATCTTAGATATCTCCAGATATCGATACACATTCATAAAGACCTTTTACGCATCACATGTTATATTGAACTAATCCCTAAACTGTAACCTCTCATCAGGACGAGCGGCTAGACTACCTCCTATTTGCCACATCAATTTGTCATCGCCATATAAAGGAGAGGCAGACCAACTCTCGGCCCTTTCAAGGGTATAAGGGCAAGGGGGGAAGGAGGCAAGGAATGATGCCCCTATTTGTCTTGGTATACAGAAGTTTCCCTATCTAGTCGATTTATAATTGCTTATAGGGAATGAAAAATATTAACGGACATATGCAACTTCGCGTGCGCGACGCGCTGTGGCGGTAGGTATTCCTCGTTCTGTAAGAATGTTCGGCCCGGATGTTTACGCTTTGGGAAAACGTGCTGGAGTGATATAAATATATATGGGAAGAGGGTCTCGGCATATGCCAGGTGCAGTCACGTCCACACGATCTAAGGATGCCCGCTCCGCGCCACCCAGAAGAGGACCTCGCGCGATGGCTGCGCTCCTGTCGAATGACGTTGGAATGCCTAGACGAAGGCTGGATTCGGCTGTTGGAACACTACCGAGTCTTTTACCCCCGCTTAATATGTCAGAATAGGAATGAATCCGCTATAGCTAATTTCGACCTCGCATCAGATTTGTTGCCCATGCTTGCCCTTAGATTCTAGGATTAGATTAACCGGCAAGGCTTCAATGAGCGGCAGTTGCATTGTCATATCCCCCAACCAATAGCCGCCGTGTTCGACCACTCCGTCCGCCTTGGCTTTATCCGGAGAACCATGGATCTGCGCCGCCTCGGAGGAGAATAAAGGGAGGACGGGCTGCTAGCCTCCTCCCCCGGCCGGGTGTCTCGTTCCCTCTCCTTTCTCAAGCATCGCTTTCTCCTATCATATCGACAAAAAGTCAAGTCGTTTAGAAAAGGGGCAACACAAAGTAAAGATGCTGTTGAAATCTCTTCTCCCCGCTGCGGCGGCCGTCCAGATGGCTGCTGCGCAGGAGCTGATGCGCTTCGGATGCTCACAGCTGACCCTCGACCGAATTGACCCTCTGGTCGAGCCCGGCAACATGCCATCGGCACACATGCACCAGATCATCGGCGGCAACTCGCTAAACGCCAGCATGAAGCCCGTCGACTACGACCCGCCAACCGTCTCCAGCTGCACGAGCTGCACGTACTCGGAGGACTTCTCCAACTACTGGACCGCGAACCTGTACTTCAAGGCGAGAAACGGCAGCTACAAGCGCGTTCCGCAGGTTGCCAACCTAGGTCTCAACGTCAAGGCTGGCATGACCATCTACTACATCCGGGGGTACCAACCTAACGCGAAGGTCACAGCCTTCCCACCGGTGAGTCGCCCGCCCCCACTGAAAAGACGTCTCTAATTTGTGCGCGTGTGTGCGCCGACAAAAGGGTTTCCGCATGCTAGTCGGCGACCCGATGAACCGGCAGGCGAGCACGATGCAGAAGGGCCTGTGTTACCGGTGCGAGGCCAACATGGAGCAGAACCCGTTCGGCGGCGCGCCTTGCACGGGCCAGGACACACAGGCTTTCCCGAAGCAGCCGTGCGGCGGCGGCTGGCGCGTGACGGTGCACTTCCCGACGTGCTGGGACGGCAAGAACCTCGACTCACCCGACCACAAGTCGCACATCACGTACCCGGCCTCCGGCACCTTCGAGTCCGGTGGCGCGTGCCCGGCCTCGCACCCCGTCCGGATGCCCCAGATCATGTACGAGATCATGATCGACACCCGCGCTTTCAACAACAAGGCTGAGTGGCCCGCCGACGGCTCCCAGCCCTTCGTCTGGAGTATGAACGATACCACCGGGTATGGCCTGCACGGCGACTACCTGTTCGGCTGGAAGGGAGACGCGCTGCAGAGGGCCATGGACGGCAAGTGCGCTGGCGACCGCTGCGCGCCGTTGAAGCGACAGACTGACCAGGAGGCCATCAACTGTATCAAGGGCCAGAGCGTCAAGGAGGAGATTGGCGACCAATGTAAGTCATCTTCGTTCTGCTTGTGCTGAGACGGGTACTGACTACTCAAAGGGCTTGACCACCTCCCCGGCTGGTAAATTTAATTCTTATGTCTAAAGAGAGGTCAGGATAGGAATGTGAATTTGATCGACTTGTTGCCTGAAATGTTAGCTGGGACGGAAAGGGGACCTGTTAGACTGACTTGTTGACTCTCCCTGTGTTGCTGGTCTAGCTATATATTTACGCCAATCTCAATACATCATTTTAGAACCTGACCTAGAAACTTAGGTACCTAGGTAGTGAACTATCCCCGTGAAAGGTACGTATTATGAAGTTGTAAATTTCATCTTCAGGAAAGACAAGATAAATTGTAAGAGTTCAACAATTAAGATT
Source organism: Hypoxylon sp. EC38 (assembly GCA_002120335.1). Lineage (NCBI taxonomy): Eukaryota > Fungi > Ascomycota > Sordariomycetes > Xylariales > Hypoxylaceae > Hypoxylon > Hypoxylon sp. EC38. The sequence continues at coordinate 1,507,411 of KZ111240.1, forward strand.
ATTTCGAATTATGTACACGAAAGTTGTATGTCCATCGTGCATCGAGTTGTCTAATTACTTCTCCTATTAACCTCCGTATAACGAGGTATTACTTTTTTCTTAAGATAGTGGAGCACTGAGTGGTAACTTGCGACTACTAGGGCCGACATATACGGTCTTAGGAGAGCTAGTAACGACCCAGTTCTGGGACTCGACATCCCAATTGCTGAGATCGCGGCGCGTGATCTCTGCTCGGAAGGTTGCCGTGCAGCCAGGATCAATGCTAATGCGGTCGAAGCCTCGCAGTACGACTTTGGGGTCATCTTCGTTGCCGAGAGAGACATAAAGCTGCGGTACCTCATCCCCTACCACGCTACCTGTGTTTTTGATAGTAGCGGTGACTGTGTACAGCACGTCCCACAGCTGGGCATTGCCGCCGGGTTGGTCGTTAGGACCGGGCCCCGCGGGATTAAGGTCCTGCGCAGCGGAGTCGATAGCACCTTGAGGGAGGAACTCTTCTGCGGTCAGACCGAACTCGGGGTCCTGAGACGCATCTCTGAGCGATGAAGTGGTGTTTACGTAGGGGTAGATGTATTGCCAAATGTAAGGGAACGAGGATTCTGGGAAGAGATAGTCTTCAAGGTCCGTGGAATAGTTGCCGAAAGTTGGGGCTTCAGTAGTCTTGCCAGTGGTTGGCTTGTATACTCCGGCGTTGGACTTTTCAACCTGCAGGTCCGAGTACTCAAATGTAGTATAGGATAAACCGAATCCAAATTCAAAGATGGGGTCGATGTTAGCATGGTCCAAAGCCCGATAGTCGATGAATACACCTTCGGTGAAGTCCTGCTGCGGTGCGTCGTTACCATTGTTGGGCTCATAGAGAATGTCGGCACCATAGTCTTCTCGCTTGGCTGCCCAGGTGAATGGAGTTCGTGCCGCCGGGTTGACTTTACCATAGAGCACATCTACAATTGAGCGACCGCTTTCTTGACCGGGCAATCCAGCCCATAGAATAGCGGTGACATTAGGCGAGTCGTACCAGTCGGTGACGAGCGTAGGTCCAACAGAGTGGATGACGACGATGGTGTTATTGCATAACGAGGAAACGTTCTTGATGATCTCGTCACCATTGCCCCAAAGAGTCAGATTCTTACGATCACCCTCATTTCCATCAACGTCAATGAACCCTTCTCCTGAATCCGCATTGACAAAGACTAAAGCAGTTGCGCCTTCTTGCGAGACCAGTCTTTGGATGGTGTCCGATGCAGAATTGTTGAGGACAGCCTCGATACGAGTGTGGTCTTCAAGGGCCTGGAACTGCAAAGCATCGAGAGGAGTAATTAGGTAAGGGAAATCGGCAGTTCCCGAACCCCACCCCATCGCAAGAGTGCCCGAATCACAACCACGGTTATCACATCCGTTCGGGCCCAACGGGCTGGGACCAGCATCTTCTCCTATGACTGCGAGGAACCTGGGCTTCTTGAGGGGAAGAGCACCATCATTCTTCAACAGCACCGTTGACTTGGCACCAATCTCTCGGATAAGATCTCCATGTGCACCGTCTTCCTGAGCATCGATATGCCAGTTGATTTGCTGATAGCCTTCGTTGGCGGCGAAGTGGATAGGACCATAAGTATCGCGAGTCCACGAGTCAAAGTTAATCGGAATCTGGTTCTCCACGGTCCTGCCGACCTTGAAATAGGCTGCCATAATTCTCATCGCCATGTCATCGACTCGGTATTGAGGTACTGTGCCATTCAATACTGCAAGAGTGAGGTTTGTACCCCAGAAACTGAATCCCGAGTTGAAGACCGTATCTCCCTGAGTGTTCTGTTAAAAACAGTGGTTTTTTTAATCTAGAGGAAAGGAGTCTTACCGGCATGGTCATGTCCAATCCGGCAACGGCACTGGCTACACCGGCGTGTTGAGCTTGCCAATCGCTCATGACGAATCCTTGAAATCCTACTTCACTTTTGAGGAGACCATTCAACAACTTGGAGTTCTGACACGAATAGGAATTGTTGACTTGGTTGTACGAGCACATGATTGAACCCACGCCAGCCCTCACGGCGTCAACAAATGGCCAAAGATATAACTCGTGCATTGTCTTGTCATCAATATTCGATGAGATAGCCTCCGAGATGTTGTAGCCGCGATCTTGCGACTCGCCAACTTGTCTAAAATGTTCTGGGTTTGGGTTAGCCATCACATAATATTGGAGGCTACGATGACACAGTCTCCTAAGGCTTACCTTGCTCATTTCCAATGTAGTGTTTCGCGCAAGCAATTACACCGGCATCCTGTATTCCCTTGATAGTCTCACCAATAGCGACGCCTGTAAGGTATGGATCGGGAGAAAAGCCTTCCCAATTACGGCCTCCAGCCGGTGCGCGACCAATTGGGCCAGCGACTGGGCCCAGAAGAACATCTACGCCTTTAATCTTGTTCTCATCACCCATAGCCTTTCCTCGTTTATACATAAGACTTCTGTCGAACGAGGCAGCCACAGTCTGGCCAGAGGAGAAGGCAGAAACATAATCTGCGAAGCGTATGCCTAAGGGAGAGTCCTGCATACAGAGACTACGGAAGCCAAGTCGAGGAATGGACCCAACTTGGCCAACACATTGCTCGCCTTCCCAACTATATCTCATCAGTTCCCGTTGTTACAGCACCTGATTATACTGAAGACAGCTACTCACCCAACACCAGTTGTCAAATTGACCTTTTCAGCAAGAGTGAGCTGAGAGACGAACTCTCTAGCTTTAGCGTAAGCATCTTCCCATCCTTGAGCGTTTGCGTTCATCCAAGGTGAGGGATAAAACGGGTCGGAGTGAGCTAAGTCTCGCTTCTCAACCTGGGAATCGTCAGATATCACGAACTGCGAAATCGGCAGTATTCGTGCCATGGTCTCTTGCAACCGCATGTTTTAAGGAGCATTGGCTGAATTGTAAACAAATCATTAAATAAACGGAAATACAAAAAAAGGAAAATAATTTTCGAGTAAATTGACTAATATGAGACAAGGTGATATAGGTGAGAAATTCACATATCCCAACCCAATCGAAACCCAAGAGACAGCGCCCCTGCACCTTGGATGGAATTGGTGAAGAGGAGAGCAAAAATGCATTGGGGGTGAGATGACTAACCCTATCGGCACCTACGCCGCCGGTCACCGCTAATAGGGCGACCCACGGAGCGGAACGCATCACGACCATCGTTAGGGTTCGTTTGCAGGACGTCAATTCAGAGTCAACGGAGCCCCGGTGGGAACACGGAAGCGGCCGTAGTCTGGCTATCCAGTGGAAAGACGAGTGGTGATCGAGAGGGATAGACCAGCTCAGCTCAAGAAATAAGATTGAGCTTTCAAGCCACTATTAATAAAATATCAACATTCGGCGTTACTCCCCCTGCAGGCTTGCGGATCGGGTGATCAGCAAATTACTATGTACCCGGCTGGAAGCAAGCAAGGTGAGATGTCGGTGTCTTCCTGTAAGATTCCTGGTCAGCGTAATTCCCCCCCATGATGCAAGGTTGCAGTGAACCCACGCGTAAGTAACAGGGTTCTCCGCTGGAGAAGGTACTTACCTTGGTAGGTTCTCATGCTACTGCAGTCTATGGTTCTATCCTAAGAGAGCGGTAGTGGATCCGATTTGAGGAAAAAGAGAAGGGAGGATCTAAAATATCTACCACCTCATGTTGGAAGGCTTGAGATTTAAGGGATACGATATTTCTTTGTTTGCAATGCTGTAAGTATTGCTATGTTAAGCACATTGTAATGGTTGGCGTGAAATTGCGGAAAGCCTCGTGTTGTGGGTGTGGCTGAGTGGAATGAAGATCTGGGAAATTAATATGTACATCCTGCGCGTGATGGACGCGAACATACAGGCACGCCAAGGGCACAGCATCATAATACCTTACCTTCCATCATCGAGATTTCCTGAGAATATACCGTAAAGCTTGCCGGGAATTCCGCAACTAAAAGTGTGCGGATACCTACCTCATATTTGTCATTGGGTTCAACGTTGATTCGTGTTACTAAACGAAACAGTTGGGCGCTGCAAGGTTACGCTTAAACGTCGAAGCGCGAAAGAGTTCTCAACGGCGGGCCTTCCCAAATTTCACAATGTTCAAATTTCCAGTTTTACGAAGAATTAGGTAAGTAAGTTGTATTCCGAATGGAAGCCCGAGCAGATCAACAGGGGAAGTCAGTGACCTACCTACAGTACATGTAAGTATGTAGGCTATGTCGGATTTGTGGATACTCTTATGGTTTTCCTCCTGCATTCTCTTTTATACGTCTAAGTAACTTCCTTCATGGCTATTCCAACCTATTAATCTCGATTATCATGACAATTCGTTACATATACGGTAAAGAAAAAAAAAAACATAAGCAAGCCTCCAATTCCACCACACATACAAGATTACGTACCTACTAATTAATTTAGGGTGCCAAGGAACCGGGACCACGGATAGCTGCGTCGGTGTTCCACTTGCCCCTTTTAGCTATTGAGTGTGTACACTGCCTAGCGTACCACCTGCAGGTAGAGCCTACGGGTTCTTCCGTATAAGGCGTGGCAATTGATCATTCAAAGATCGAGACTGTTTGTATATTATTATCATCGCATAGTTATCTATATTACCTAGGTACTTAATTCAAGCTATACACTGCAATTGAAAACATTCAACATCATATATGATGCCTACCAGTAACACAAACATCACGTTAGCTAACTCGATCTGCTCGATGTGCTGGTGCTTCTCTGGCTCGTGTAACCCACAGACCTCATTGATAACGCCAAAATCTCCCAATTCTCACCCCGCTACTTCGAAGACCATTGGTAACAGCCCACGCTCCTTCACATGTATTCTATCGGGCCTTCTTTAGTCTTCGCCAAATCTTCGGGAATTTGGATACTGCATTGGCACCAAGAGCTCGGGATTGGGCCTCGGATAGAGATGGGGACGAATCAAGAATTTTTTTTCTTTCTTTCTTTTTGAGTGGTAAGTAAAGTAACGTTGTCTTGGAGAAGCTCCAGGGGCCGCAGTGGAGGGTGCGGGGAAGGACCTGCTCTGTAGGGATAGCCCAGTGGGCTTACGTAGCTGGAGCCGTGCGGGGTTATATGGGGGCTAGCTGTGTGGGGTAGCGCCCCGACAAGTTCTCGGTCCTGCAGCTTTTCGGCGAATCTACCTGTATCCTAGACCTAATTTTCCGTCGAGCAAGCATCGATATCCTGATTATGAGCTTACTATGGTGTCATGGATGAGGCGTGGTCTAGTTTGACTAGTTCGAGTAGTATGATGACAGACATTTTTATGAAATGATTACACATAAGGCAGCCTTATGAATATCTCGTATTCGATGAATAGATGGAGCCCGCAGTGTTGATTTATTTGATGTAAGGGCCCGTAAAAAGCATGGAGAACAAACAGCTACCTCGGTAGAGGTCCAACATAATCTTTACATGAGAAAATACTTTCGGGGGAAGTCGAAATTAAATTAAGTCGTTCCAGCCAAAGGGGAGGCTTAGGGTTAAACCCCCTTTTTCTATTAAAAAAATAGTAGCGTGTCAGACGTGTCTTTACTCCCCTTCCCCCTCAGGTTGAACAGTTGTGAAGATTTTAGACCTTAAAACAGAACTTGAAGAGAATCCTTACATGTCATCAGTTCAAGGACACCAATGCGTACCTAACAACGATCTAAAATAGGCGGGGTACTCGGAGCCCCTCCGTATCTCCCTGCGGTCTCGGAGCGAAAATAGTAACTTACATATAAGGGGTTAAAACTAACAAAAATAAATATACAAGTGTAAAACATTCAGGAATAATTCTATATTTGAAAGCTACTTAGAGAGAAGTAGATAGCAACATAAGGTTTCTCAAGAATGTTGTATCTGGTACTTGTTATCATCTTGAAAGAAACGCGAATCATATAGCTAAGAAAAATTGACAGACAACCATATACCCGGAGTTACAGATATGCGTCTGAGATCTCCACACAATAGCCAGTAGACACAATAAAGACCAGTATCGATTCCCTGTGATCATCCGGGATTAGCCTCGGATTATCGATTAAGACTCGATGCTCTTCTTGGATCAGTGCAGCTTGGCTTGTGCTGTTTCCAATGAGCCTTCTGACAGTCCTAATGCCGTCCATTATTAGCTCGAACCATGGTAAGCATATAGGTAACGAGTGGCCTACTCTATCACAATACCATGCCTCTTTGCAGCCACCACACGCCGATGGGGCTTTCCCGAGGTCGGCTTGGACTTTACCGCAGTGGAAGCAGCTCGGCTCTTGAAAGTTGCGAGGAACGCCAGGTTGGTAGTTTTCGAGAGCTGCGAGGAATTGTGCTCTGCCTGGTCCACGGAATCCCTCGTCGAATAGGGGAAACGTGAAGACGTGGTTACAGTTAATGTGTGGTACAAGTTCACGGAGATGCTGCATCTCTGACCTTGAAAATATGGCGTTAGTGGCACTATATAATGAATGTCCTGCAAGGTGGATTCGTAGGAGAGAATAGTGGCTATCTAGGTCCGTTAATATTAGAAGGCGAAAACTCACTCTTGGATCGTCGCTCCGGCGCGCATCAACAGTGCGCCTGCGATGATGACGCGGTATTTACCATAGTGTTTGTCCTCTTTCTCGCGCCAGTGTCTGATCAATCTGTGTCCTAAGTCGTCGGCATTGAGCTTCACGCGCGCCTTGGTTACAAGTTGTGCGAGTTCCTCTTCATACTCAGAGGTTTCGTAGTATAGGCGCGCCTCTACAGGAGCTATCATGTCCGTCTGGTGAATCATCTTAGTGAGATGAAGAACATTTTGGCCTTCGCCGAAGGTCGCATCAATCTCTAGTGCAACATCAAGGTCCTGGTCTCCCTCGAAAAGACCTAAAAGGAGAGTTAGGACAGCTATGTAGAGCTTACAGACAATCCAATACTATGAAATAGACACAGAAACTTACGCATTCCCCAGTGACCCATTCTGTTCGATGTATGGAGAGGTGCTTGTTTGGAAATACAGAATATTAACTTTAACGGCGTGAGGTTTATTCAATATCGCACAATTGTCTTGTATGGTTGGGTGAAAAAAGATGAAGGGAGTATATAGAATGGGAATTGCGGTTGAATCGATTTGGCAAATCGTGAAGAGGAAACTAGAGAGGAGGAGAGAAGAGGAGAGAGGGAGAGAGCTCAGCTTGCTTGTGATTCATCGTAGAGAAAGTTGCTACTTAGAACTAACAACTTCACACGTCCAAGTGCGATCAACTTGTAGGAAGCCACGTAGGTAACTAGGTAGTCGTCACTTCCATAGTTAGGCACTGACATCAAGTTGGAGAAACATGTCCACTATGACTAGAAGATATAGAAGATACTTTAGGTACCTAAGTATATTTAGGGAATCGCACTTCATACTATCAACTAGGGACATACATAGTTCATAAGCCTTAAAATAGCAAGCTACCTTATCTTATGTATCTAACCCCGAACACATCAACCCTAAACTCGATCTGACCGCCGGTATGTATTACGTCTCTTTTCAAAGGTCAAGGTGTGGATGACGAATTCTTGAGCTTCAACTGCCGCGTCGTCCTCAGTTGTAGGCCTCCACTGGATCAATGTTGAGTCCTGAGCTTCGGTTCTCCGAAAAGTGTTTCTCTCCGTATACCAAGGATGGTCCATATGCAACCTAGAAAACATACATTCATAATAGCCATACGAATAAGCACCTCGCCATCTAACTACTTCCTCTTTGCCGTCCCAACATAAATGGAATCCTTCTTCAAGTGGGAATGTCCATAGCTTGGCACATTGAACAACGTAATCAAGCTGTTCCTTTTTGCATGCGAAAGTTTCCAAGGCGAGCTCCAGTGTTGTTAGGTCCGGCCAATATTTGCCGATCTGTAGACCCCAACCGCCCTGTCTCTCTTTGAAGTCCGGCTCACGGCCTGCCTTGCGTGCTTCGTATCCCCTCGCCATGGGGAAAGATTCCTGCAGCGGAAGGCCATACTCGAGTATCCGTTGGATCATTGGCTCCAGTTGAAGTATTCTAACAGGTTCTGTTTGGTAGTCTTCAGGCCCGCTCTCCCATAGCGACCAGTTAGCACGATTCATTCGAAGGGTCAGATGCGTAATTTTTCTGCTGAAGAGTCCATCGTATTGAAGGTCTTTTGGCTCTAGGAAAGAGAAGGCCTTCATATTCGCATTACCCACAACCTTGTATCCCTTATGACGTTCTAATGTTCCAATTATTCCCGCTACATTCCTGAGTGAGTCTATAATACAAGTTAGCAGCTGCAACTGCGGACATGCCTACTGATAAGTCATACTAATATATTGAGATCTGACATACATCCTTCTAAGCGGGCTTGATCCACAATAATCTCTACTGAGGATATATTGGCAAATTGCCACGTTTTTAACTTGCTACACGAGAGCAGATTCTGTTTGTTGCACGTAAGTAGGGTAGCTCGCGGATACGGCCCCAAGGGACGAGTGTAATGAAATTGCGGATTGAACACCCAGAATGGAAGTTCATTAGCTGCCCAATCCCACTGCCCGCGTGTAATTGGGCTAGCCCGCGGAGTATATGTCAAGTCTACTTCGTAGACTTCTATAGGGTTAACTAGAAAAGGCGTTAAAAAAGTCTCGACATAAATTGCCCGACACGTGAGGAGTAGCTGGACGGCAACCCGAAGCGGTGCAGCGTGTCCCGGCCTGGCCCAGACGTCATTGATGTTGTAAAGGCTGTTGAAGTCTTCATACCGCCTCAGAGACAAGCGCCAAATCTGCTCTCGTAACTCTCCCGGTAGTTTGCTAAAGGCGCAACGTACCTGGGGATTGATTAATTCTGGCTGTTTTAGAAGCTGAATTGCGAGTGGACCTTCTCGTCGAGCACGAGCAGTGTCATCTTCCATTTTTTTTATTTCTAGATGGGCTTTATTCCCTTGACTGGTAGTAAGCAACTGCAAACCAAGTGCTGTATTTGGTATGGTTCAGTACTTTTAGAACCCTACGAAAGGCTTATCTGATTGGTTGAAACAGATTTGGGGTACCTGAAGATCACCTAAAGATCTTTTGTAGATTCCAGCTATGAAAGAAGGTAGCTGCTGCAATCCCTTTTCCGACAAGGCGCTTTCGATACTATTTAAGGTTGATTTGTACTACGTACTATTTTTCGTGGAAGAACTAGGCATTGGATGCCGAGAGATAGTATAAACGATAATAAATTCGAATCCGATTTGTTTAAAGAGCTAGATGAGGCGGTAGTGAACAAGCCTAACGAACTCTAGGACAAAAGTTAAAGAGGAAATATATATGCTAAGAAGGGAAGTTATAATTACCTAAAGCTAAATATTTACTTTAGCCCTAAAAGAAATTGGTTGTTTTTATAATTACTTTATTATAAAGAATTATCACCTTAATAACAATCATTTATTTAAAAACAATCTTTTATTACTATAATAATGAAATGTTAAAGCTACCTTACGTAGGTACCTAAGTACTTAGCCGTTCTTCATAGAGGTACCTATTCCCATTACTAGCTTCACTGGTAAGGTAGCTGGAATATTGGACGCTCGTCAGCCAAATAGCCTGATGATTGTTTTTGGTGGCCTGCCTCAATAGGTAAATAGGTAGGTACGTAGGTAATTAGAATGCTTATGCTTAAGCTGGTTAGTTACCTGTTATATTATTCATTGTAGTTTTTAGAATTCCGTTGGTTTCAGATGTAAGTGCCAATAAAGTACCAGAAGAATAAGAGAGATCTTTTGGCGTCAGATAGTAGGTGTTGGTTTATTCTAACAGCAAGGGGGTGTGGTGATTCTCGCACCGCTCCAGGCTATATCAGCCCCTAGAGTGCACTATTATTAGGTCGGGTGCCTTCCCACTGACTTGCTAAATGGCTAATAGACTTGACTAACCGTTTTGACGAACATGACTTCGGCCGTCCCAAGAGGCCATGAAATTACCCGAGCTATCAGATGAACATTGATTCCCACCCAATACTCAGAAGCTTTTGACAGTTAATAGGTACTGTAGCGTCTCGTTGCGCCGCTCTTTGAAGAGTTTTTACATTTTTCTGTCAAGTGTTATTATGGGTATTTGATATTTCCGGCGTTAACGGAGAAAGCATCGTACGTACAAGGATGCTGCTTACCTGCCTTTATCTCTGTCAAAAGGGGCCTATGAAGAGAGTGCTGGGGACCGTGGCATTGTCGTTTTATCCCCAATAAATGTAGGAAATATGTTGTAGGCTAGTCGCCTTCTGGATCTACGCGGTACATAGTACGCGATCGCTTCGACCAAAACTATCTAAGCCTACCTAGGTAGACATTTAAGAACGCAAATGAAGTTGCAATATCGCACAGCAGAGGTTTCCTCGAGCGACCTGGTTGAAGTCTCAGGACCCACACTATTATTCTGAATGGGTTGCTTCTCTATCAATGCAATGACGCAGTCCACAGGGCGAAGTCGATTACTGCGCTGGGCGGAATGGTTTGGTTAGGAAACGGTACTTGTTTCCTAAGTTATGCTCTGTCAAGGCGCAATACTGTGTGCCTGGATACGGACGTATTTGATATGGGCTACACATGATAGAAACGGCTCGTTTAACCAGACACTAGTCATAGCTAAGTAGCAACAGGCATAGACCATTCAAATTATATATGGGTTCTAAAGGGGCAATTGCTGAGATTCTTTGATATTATTACAGTATAGATAGGTAAGTATAGATTCTGTCTCGCAGTCGTCGGCCTTCTCATAGATATCTCCTTGCAAAGAAGAGCCTTAATCATGATCCTAGGTTCAACTCAGGGTATTCAGGAACCTTCCATGCCTTGCTATTCCCACTCCGCGGGCGGTAGGTGAGCGGCTCAATCTTAGACACAACCCACATCACCTTACGAAGTAGCCACACGCCGAGACTCGAGTTGGGGTAGAAAGCGCCTAGTGTCTCGATAGGTAGATTTTGACACTCCTCTTCAATTGGAGGTCGTGCTATTTCTTCATATGCCTTCAGCGCACCGGCCACATCGTTGCCGTGCCGTGCAAGTTCTCCGGCCAAAACATAGGCTCCTATTAGGCAACCAGTGTTCCCCATTCCCTAATTCCGAATTAGCGGATCCTCTCATACGAAGCTGCTTACTGTTGAGATGTGGTATTTAATAGGTTAAAACTCACAGTGAAAGGTGACGGACAGTAGCCGGCATCGCCAAGGAGCACGACATGGCCTTTGGACCATTGTTTCATCTTGATCTGCCCTATCTCATGAGCGTAGAAATCGGCGCACGTCTTTAGGCCCTCGAGCAGTCTGTCCGTCTGCCAGCCAGAGCCTCTAAACGTCTCCTTGAAGGCTTCCTTTTGATTCTCTATTGGTTCATTGTATGACTTCCTCAGTTTATCTCCGTTACCCATGGTGAAGAGTAACACCTGCGTCGCTGGCGAGCTCGATCTCGTCATGATTAATTTTCGACCAGGAGCGCTGTAGGCCCTCGCGAGCTCCCCTTCACCTTGGCTCCGTGGAATGCTGTAGTAAGCACCGTGCACACCGAGTGACCGGAAGGCTGCATCACTGACCTCCTGACCGAACGCCAGACGCCTGGTCCGTGAGCTCTGGCCATCTGCGGCGACGACTAGGTCATATCGTTCCTTATGTCCATCCGAGAATGTGACATCCACGCCCTCGTCACATTGTGTGAGCTCCGTGATCGACTTGCCAAACTTATAGGTCAAATCTCCCTCTTTACCTAGCTCCTTCAACTTCGCGTGCTGTTTGAGACTAGCCTCGTACAACACCTTCACGAAGTCACCACGCATGATCTCATACTCAGCGGTTAACGTAATTCGCTTTTCACCCGAAGGATTGATCCCGAAGGTTGCAACTTGTTTTCCATTAGAGTCTAGGATCTCGACACCGGCTTCATTGACACAGTGCGACTTGATGGTTTCGAGGAGGCCCATCTTTTGCATTATTTCAACGCCTTGCTGCTTTAGATCAATCTGTTGGCCTGCCGTACGTAATGAGGGTGATCTCTCTATAACCGTGATTTTGTAGCTGGGATCGGACTTCTGCAGGAGTATAGCAAAAGCCGGGCCAGCCACACCCGCGCCTACGATGAGGACGTTGAGAGGCATTGCAAACGAAGACTGTAGGTTCTTGTAACGGCTATTGGTGTTGTTGCGCTTTGGAAGGCTAGTGATGAAGAATCGCCTGGACGGCTGTAGTGTATACTGAAAAGACCTGGCCCTGGATATGGTTATATATATGTTGATTCTGCCGCTTCGTAGAGGTGAAAAGGAATTCCGCATGGCACGTTCCATGCTGTGGCTGTATTGCTTTTTATGTCTGAGATCACCAACGCTACTGAGGATCAAACTCCCGATGGCTTATAAACTCCCGAAATGACGGCATGGATGTGAGAATCGAGTTTAATAGTTATATAGAAATTGGATAGGTTGACCGAAAGACCGTTTACGCCCGAGACAATTATCCCCGTTCCCGCCTATGACCGAAGGCCCCGATTATGACCGCCCCCAGCAACAAATGCTTTTTCCGACTCAAAATATCGTTAGCCTTTCTATTCATGACTCATAGATCGCCCAGCACACGCCTAAATGTTTTGTTCTATTTAGTATCCAGAATTTTTGGGTGGAGGCATCAGAGTAGGTGAAGTCCAGGGTTGTGGAGAGTGAAGTGTCAATTCAATTCTTATCTCCGCTTACGAGTTTGTTTTTATTAAGAACGGACATAAAATATTAAGCTGCGCGAAGAACAGCATCTATCTACCTACTAGAGTAGCTATGGTATTAAAGTAGAAAGGTACCTAATGTATTGCGAGTTCCTTGACCGTATATATTACTGCATGTTTTTTTTGGACTGACAATACCGAGCTAATAAGGCTAAGAGGTAGGTTACGAATCTATAAAAATGCGCAAGGGGCATCAAAGGGGTATGAGATCTACCAGGAAGTCAAAGGCGATTTAATAAAATGCTGGCGGCAATTCTCACTATCCCAGAGTACGGCTTGGGTGGGAAGTAAGTTTATTTACTGCGAGGAATGATGTTGGATCTGAATTAAAATATTCGATCGTACAACTTAGGAGGTATTGGTAAACTAAGGGGTAAATTTACGTACTAATATGAATTTGAACTAAGTACGATTGCTAGCTAGGCATGATGCCATATTAATCGAGCAAATATTTTAAATTTCTTAAACACATAGTACCCGAGTTTTACGAGGGCTATTGTGTCGAATTGAAGAAGCTTATCAAAAATTTCCTATCGCGGGAATTTCAGGTGTTAATCACTTTGAAAAATTCGAGATGTATAGTGGGCCATTTCACAGAAACCGCCAACCCGTTAAAACTTTAAAAATTAATAATATAATATATAATATATAATTATTATATATAAAATATATATATTATATTTCTAAGTAAATTTAATAAAGGATATATTTTTAATATAAGTATATATAATATCCTTAAAACTATAATAATTATATAATATTAATATAATAATAATATAATAAGCTTTAAAAGGTTAAATAAGTTATATTTTTTTAAATATTTATTTATTAATATTAAAGCTATTTTAACTTTTATTAGTAATATTATAATGTTTTTATATTAATTTATTATTAATTAATGTTATTTTATATAATTATAATATTTTTTTTAAATTTATTTTTAATTTTATTAATATATATTTTAAAGCTTTTTTTAACTTTATTAATAATATATTTTCCTTTTTATTACTTAATTAAGGGATTGTTTTATAATTTAATTAAGTTGTATGCTTTTTTTATTATTAATTTAATGATAATTATAATATTTATTATTAATATATATATATTATTTAATATCTTTTTTAAAAATCTTTTATATTTAAATTTAAGTTATTTTTTTAATCTTATAATTAGATTTAAGTTATATATTAATAATACCTCTTTTTAAAATAGTTAAATTTAAATAAAAATAATGGCATATTTAAGGTAAAAGATTTAAATTTATTTTTATTAAAATATTAATAATAGTTAGGTATTTATTATATTTTTAATTATTAATAAATATTTAGCTTATAATATAAAACTATTTTATATATTTATTTATTTATAATTTAAGATTTGATTAAATAATTATATAATGTGATAAAAATGAAGTATTAAAGGGAATTTATAAGTAATATTATTAAGGTTTAAATGAATTAAAAGGGTTTTTTTAAAATTTATATAAGTAATAATTGTTTAATTATTTAATTAATAAGATTAATAATATTAATAAGGCTTAATGAGAATCAAAAATTAATAGGTAAGAATTAAAAATTAAAGGAGGTAAAAATTAAAAGGGGTAAAAATTAAAAGGGGTAAGAATTAAAGGGGATAAAAGTTTTATTTAAAAGTTTTAATTATTTATGTAATAATTAAAGTGGTTAAAAGTAATTATATTTTCATTAATATATTTAAGTTAGTTTAATATGAAATAATTTAATTAAATACTTATATATAATAAGTTTTATATAATAATATTATATTTAATAATTTTAATAATATTAGTAAAATATATTTATAAATATTTACTTAAATATTTAATATATTTTAAATTTATATGATTATATATTTATTAATTATTATAATATATTAAGATATTTAATTATTTATTATATTTATTTTTATTTCTTTTATTATTCCTTTTTATTTTTAATATATTAAGTAAATATTCTTATAATATTTATAATTATTAATAATATTATATTATCCCTTTATATAATAGTTTGTTATAACTTAACTTAGGCTATTTTTCTTTATTTTAATATTTTTTTAAATATTTTTTTAATACTATATAAATGTTAAAATAAGGTTAGTAAGTTTAATTTTTTATAAGATTTTTAAATAAATATATTATAAGCCAATTATTATAAACTTATTATATTTTTAACATTAAGAAATTATTAAAATTATAATAACGAATTAAATTTAAAAGTTTATAAGCCTTAACGAATAGGCTTAAGGTATTTAATATATTTACTCCCTAATTTTAAATATTAATTTTATTATAATTTCTTTATAAAGTTTTAATATGGTTAAAAATTAAGTAAAAATTATTTGGTTAATATTTAATTTTATAATTATTTTACTTTTTTATAAATTCTTTAATATTATGTTATATAATTTCCTTATAAATAATATATAAAGTAATTTAATTAGCTATATTCTTTTTATAAAATTATTTAAAAGCCTTTAAGTTTTTAAAATATATTTATTTAAAGTTAATATTAATTTATTAATTTTAATATATATATTAAATATATATAATTTAATAATTTATTACCCCCTTATATAATTATTATTATTATTATTTAATTTTCTTATTTCCTTTATTTATTTTTTAAATATAAAAATTTAAAATATAATTAT
Source organism: Hypoxylon sp. EC38 (assembly GCA_002120335.1). NCBI lineage: Eukaryota > Fungi > Ascomycota > Sordariomycetes > Xylariales > Hypoxylaceae > Hypoxylon > Hypoxylon sp. EC38. The sequence goes on from KZ111240.1 coordinate 1,522,802, forward strand.
TTTAGTTTTATATTTGTTAGGTATTATTTAAATATATTATTTTTATTATTGGTTTAGTAACTTTAGTTAGGTTATATTAGGCTTAAATTATAAGGGGTGATTTAATTTTATAATTTGTTTAGGTAAATTATAATTAAAATCCTAACTTAATTATAATAGTAAGGAATTATTTTAAAATATTTATTAGTAAAAAGGTAAATTAATAAACTTTATATTATATAATATAATAAGAATATATATTAATTATATTATATATTTTAAATTTAATAAATTAAAATTTTTAATAGTTATTTATAAATTATATATAATTTAATTTAAGAATAATAAATTTCCTTTTTCTTTATATAAATAGCTTAATTTCTTTTTATTAGTTTATTATTTTTTAATAATATTAATAATATACCTCCTAAATTATTATCTTTGGTAAAGGAAGTTATATATTTTTATAAATAAATTTATAAATATATTCCTTTTTATAATTACCTAATATATTTAAATATTATTAATAATTATTAAGAAAGTTTTTTAATAATTTTATAAGTAAAACTTAGTTTTTATTAGTTAAAATCCTTTTATTTATATTATTTTTTATTTAAATTTTAATTAAAAAAGTATATAAGATATTAATTTAATATTAATATTATAATTTAATTAATATTTTATTATTTTTTAAACTTTTTATAAAGAAATAATATTAAATAAATATTAAAAGTTTTAAGGTATATTTTATAAAATTATAATAATATAATCTTTAAATTATTATCTAATATTTAATAAATTATAATTTAAACTTAATTTTAAATTACTTTTGCTTAAAATGATAAATAATATTAGGTATATTTAATCCTATTTTAAAAAGGGTGTGAAATTTTGCTTTAATATTGTTAATATATTATTTATTTTTATATAAATGTTAACTTTATATAACTTATTAAAAAGAGTATATTAAAGTTTGAAAATTATATTCTTTTTAAAATTTATTAATAATTTAGTATTAAAAAAGTTTATTATTTTAATATTATTAAGTAATTTTTACTTTATAAGTATTTATACTATTTTTTGGTTATAATATAATGATTTTAAATTATAATATATTTAATCTTTAATTATAATATTTTTTAAAAGTGAAATATATTATTTATTTAATATATTTATTAGATAAAATACTTAAGTAAATTTAATAATTTTTCCTTATAATATTTATATTAAAAGTATTTACTTTTTTAATAATATTTATAAATGTTTAATCTTTTTTATTTATAAAAATAAATAAAACTTTTATTATAAGGATTATTTTTCTTATATAAGTAAATATAATTATATAGAAATATATATATAAATATTTAGGTAATTAATATTTAGCTTAAAACCATATATTTATTTACCTTATATTTAATTATAGTTGGTATTTATATCTTTTATTATAATAGAAATCTTATTTATTTTTATTTGGATAATAATTAACCCTTTATTTTAATTATATTAAAATTAAGCTTTCCTTTTTTTTTAACTTAAATATTAAATTATTTTAAATAAATAATTATATATAAAATCTTCCCTTTTTTTTTATTATTCATATATTTTATTTTAATCATTAAGATAACTTTAATATTATTATAAATTCTATTATAATAAATTTTATATTAAACCTAACCATTAATTTTAAAATTAATTAATAAGTTTTTATATATACTACTTTAACTTAGGATCTTTTAAAAAATCTTTATAATAAAATAAAGCTTTATATTAAATATATAATTTATTAATTAAAAGATATTTTTTATAAATATAATAAGCTTTATAATTTATTTAGTAAAAAAGTATAATAAATAAATAATATTATTATTAAAACCAAACTTTAAACTTATTTAAGTAAGTTTAATTATAAAGTTAATAAAATTATAATAAAAATAATTAACTTTTTATAATGTTATAAAAAATATATAAATATTAAACTTATTATAAAAGAGCTTTTTAATATTTATTTATAATTATTATATAACTTTTGGAAAATTAGAACTTAATTATTTTATTTTTAAATTTCTTATAATAACTTTATTAATATATTATATAATATTATAATTTTAATATTTAAATTAAATAAGAAATTTATAAAGTATTTTTATTAATTATTATATTTGGTAAAGGAAATATTTATTACTTATTTTATAAAAAAAACTTATTAAATAAATAAGGTAGTTTAAAATTTAATGACTTAAATTATATTTAATAGAAAGGCTTTTAAAAATTTAAATAGATATAATTATTAATATAAATCCAAGTAGGTAATAAATAAAATAGATAATGTAGTATAGTTAAAGTCTTAGGTATAATTATATTAGTTAAAAAATTTAACTTAATGGTAATTAATTTATTAAGCTATTTAAAAAAGTTTAAGGCTAAGGGGGGTTTTATTTTATAATTAGTTATAAATATAATAATAAATAGAATTTAATTTTAATTATAAATTTAACTTAGGATTAAATTAATTATAAATTATATTTAATATATATAAATATTTAAATAAATAATTTAATAAATTAAATATATATATTAATCTTTAATTATCTTTAAATGATTATTTTATATATGATATATAATTTATTAAAATAAAAATAGCTAAGAATATAATATTATTTTAAGCTTTAAAAAGTAAAATAAAAAATGAGAAGGTAAAATTAAGTTATAAATTAATAGTTAAAAATAAGTATTAATATAATTTATTAAATTAGTAAATAATAAATATTAAATTTAAGGAGGAAGGGATTACTTATATTTTAAATAAAATGAAGAAATTAATACTTATTTATTTAAGCAATTTGATGCGTATTATTTTCCCTTACTTTTTAATAATTTATTTAAGTAAAGTTTTATTTTATTATTATGGATAAATATTAAAAAGATATAATTTATATGTTTTTAAAAGAATATAATAAATATGATTTGGTAATATTATATAAAAAGATTTATTTATATTTTAGCGATTATATTAAATAGTATTTATTTTATTTAAAAATATTTTCTTAAACTATTATGCTTAATTTTATATATTAAAATTAATAAAGGATAAATATATAATAAAGGATATTAAATAAATAAGTATAATAAATATAATAGATATAATAAAATTATAAAAGGTTTATTATATATATATTAAACCTTAATTTAAAAAATCTTTAATATTTTTATTAACCTTTAATTAATTTTATAAATAATAAGTTAATTATAAAATAGTTAAATATAATTATATTAATTTAAGAAAAAAACTTCTTTAGTTAGGAATAATAATAAGTTAAATTTAAGCTAGCTTAATATAAGATAAATAATTTATTAAAGGATTTAGATTTAATAAATATAAAAACTTTAAAAGTATTTAAATATATAAAATGGAAGAATTTTAAAAAGTTAATCTTAAATCTTTTATTATTTAAATAAATTAATAGTATAATATCTTTTAATATTTATATTATTTTATATAGTTTTTATATTATAAATAAAATAAATAAAAAAGTATATAAATTAATTAAGAGGTAATTTAAATATATATATTATATACCTATTTAAATTTATTTTTATATTAAGCTAATTTAAATATATATAATAATTAAAATTTAAGTTAAAGTTTTTTTAATTAATTCCCTTTTATATAATTAGCTTATAAATTATATAATTAGGAAATATTTATATAATATATAAAATATTTTTTAAAATATATAATCTTATAAATTTATTTAGTATATTTAAAAAATTAAAAATAATATTAATATAATTAAGCTTAATTTATATAATTAATTAATAGTTATTAATCTTTATAATGATAAGATATTTTAAAGTTTAATAAAAAATATTATAATTTATAAAATATATAAAGCTTATATAATAATATATTAAATTAAAATTAATAATTTATTATAAATAAATTTATTAATATTATTAAAATTATTAATAGTTTTACCTTTTTTAGCTTTTTTATTAGCAAAAAAGATTGGTTTATTTTTTTTAGTTTTTTTATTAGTAAAGATAATTGGTTTATTTTTTTTAGCCTTTTTATTAGTAAAGATAATTGGTTTATCCTCCCTAACTTTTTTATTAATAAAGATAATTAATTTATTTTTATTAACTTTTATATTAATGAAAAAAATTAATTTACCTTTTTTATTTTTTTTATTAGTGAAAATAATTGATTTATTTTTATTAATCTTTATATTAATAAAAAAGATTAGCTTATCTTTTTTTATCTTTATATTATAGGTTAGGGTGAATTATTAATTTATAGATTTAAGCGATAATGTTTGGTTTTATAACTTATTATTGTTTAAATTTTAAATAATATTATATGTATTAATAATTTATTTAATTTTTATATTATAATATTGGGAAATTTTAATAAAATATTTTATATTAGAATTTTTATAGGAGAATTATACTTTAAATAAAATATTAAAAAAATAGGTAAAAATAATATATTTATTTAATATTATTTTTTTTAGTTATAATTTAATATTATATAAGAAAATAATATAATTATCTAATATTTTATTATATTAATGTTAAAAGATATTAAAGTAAATTTTAATAATAATATTAATATTAATAATAAATTCCCCTTTATTAATGAGCAACACTAAACGGGCTGTATGGTACTGGAAAGTCCGCCGCGCTGTATGCTCACCGCCTTTTAAGGTGGCCCACCATTAAAACGCTCTCCCACTTCGCAGCTGAATAACTTCGCGAATATTAGTCGTGACGTCATATAATTTGGATAGGAAGATAGATAACTTAATTGCGCACATTTTGGTTTTGGTTGCACCATTATACGATATCTACAGCTAAAGCTATTTGAGGTTGAAGTTTAGAGGCTTCCAAAATGGCTCACGTGACATCCCTCTTAGCTACCTTTTGGCAATAGGGCCTTTAGGGCCTCTTAGGGCTCTTATATAGCACCTCTTTTAGTGGTCTCGAGCGTTGTTAGGTATGGTAGGGGTGCCACGTGACCTCCCCAAATAACCCCTTAAGTTCAATCCTGAATAACTTTGGCTATAGATATCGTACCACGGTGCAACCAGAGCCAGAATGTGCGTAATTGAGTTATCTATCTTCCTATCCAAATTATATGACGTCACGACTAATATTCGCGAAGTTATTCAGCTGCGAAGTTGGGACCCCGCTTTTGAATTCTGCCTACAGCCCGGCGCAAAAAGGAGTACCATACAGCCCGTTTAGTGTTGCTCTTATTAATATTATATTTTTTTAAAAATTAATATAAATATTTTTAATAAGTAGGTAGTTAAAAATCTTAATATAATGGTAAGATTATAATATAAATAAAGAAATCTTATTTATATTTAATATTATTATATATAAATTTATTAAGTTATTATTATAGATTATTATAATATTTTTATTTAAAGTTAAAGGATAAAATATAGATATAATAAATATTATTTTTATTAATTTATTACTTTTAGATAATATGGCTTTATATAATTTTATATTATAAGGGATATAAGGTTAAAACTTAATTTACTTAAAGTAATTATATATTTTATAGGATAATTTATTAATAACCCTAAAAAAGAATATATTATTAATTAAGGTGTTAAATATTAATAATAAATATTCATTACCATTTAAAAATTATACTTTTATTATAAATATTATTTTAAATCCTTAGCTAAAATAAATATTTTATATTATTATTTAAAAATATAAGGCTAATTAAATATTAGGTAAATTTATTACTTTACTTAATAATAATAGCTTTATAATATAAAATAAAGTAAGGATTATTTATTTAAATTAATTTATATAAATATACTTAAGTACTTATATAGTTAATATTAAATTATTAAACATATTAGTTATATTATTTAAAATTATTTATAGTAGTATATATAAATTAATTAAAATATATTTTAATTAATAATTTGGATAGGTAATTATTATTTCTTATATCATTTTAATATAATCTTTTAAATATTTTAATATAAATAATTTAAAATTATTATTTTTTATATATAACTTTTAATAATATTAATTAAATAGATTTAAATATATAAGTAAATTTATATAATTATTTATTATATATTATAATTTATTAATGTTTAATTAAATAATTAAGTATAATTATTATTTACCTTTTCCCTTTCCCCTTTCCCCTTTTTCCTTTTTATTAGTTACCTTTAAAATATAAAATATAATAAAAAGTTAAATTAAAAATCATAGTTTTTCTTTATGTAAAATTTTTTTAAAAAAATATTAATTTAAGTAATAGTATATTTTAATTATATTAGGTTTTATTTTTATATTAAAATAAAATAGTTTTTTATTAAATTTTTAAGATTATTTAATTATAAGCTATTATTATATAAATTTTAAAAGTATTAAAGTAATAATAATATGTTATTTTATTATAATTTTTTATAATAATAAGATTAGTTTTATATTAATATAAAATTATATTTTATTAATATTATTATATAAATTAAAATATATAATTATATAAATTCTAAGCTTTTAAAATAAAAATATTTTTATAATTTATAATTTTAAAAAATATTTAATAATTATTTTTTTATTAATATATAAATAGTGTTATATATTAAAATAATATTATTATTTTATTTATTTTAAATATTTAAAATTATCACATAGTTATTATAGTGTTAAATTTCTTAATTAATTAAATGGTATAAATTATTAAGAAAAAAGGAGCTTTGCTTTTAATTAACGGTATACTTTAAATATATATAAAGCTATTTACTAGGTTATATACTTTGTATATAACTTAGCCTTTTAAAATTATAATACACCCCTTAGCTATATATGGTTTAAAATTAAGCTCCTATTATTTTAGTTAAAGCTTAATTGCCTTATTTTAACCTTTTTTAACACATTATATCTTATGTGTATTAAGCTTTAAATAAAAGAAATAAGCTAATAGAAATATGTTTTAACCTTTTTTTTATTAAGTAAAATTGGTATAATGTTCTTTAGTTTTTAATAAATGGATTAATTAAATGATTTAAAAAGTTTTATATAAAAGCTTAAAATATTATAATTAATTTAGTAATGATTTTTTAAGTGTGTATAAATAACTTTATTTGTTTTAAAGCTTTTAAAATAGCTAATGCTAAGCTTATTCGTTTATTTATAAATGGTTTTGCCCTTGTATAAGCTTTTTTAATTTTTCTTTTTAATCTTATCTTTTAAGCTATTTATAAATAGCTTTACTTTAATCATTTCTTTAATAACTTTTTTTTAATTTAATATAGGTAAAAAGTGTAATTATTCTTATTAAATAGCTTATTTAAAAAAGGCTTAAATAACTTATAAAAAGTATATAATAGTTATATTTAAAGTTTTAAATAATTTATTTATTTTAGATTAATTAATTATTCCTATTATCTTTAAGGCTAATTTAATTATTTCTAATTAATTAATTACTTTTATTAATAATTAGTTAATTACCTTTATTATTAAAATATTTTCTTAAGTTAATAATTCTTTTTAATATAATGTGATTAAAATTTCTAATGATTTTAATTCTAATTCTAATATTAAATACATTATTATTAGCCTAATTATTCCTAAGCTATTAATTAAAGTTAAGGAAAAGGTTAATCCTTTTAATGCTTTATCTTTTATAACTAATAAAATTAATATATTTTTAATATAGTTTATTAATCCTTTTATTCTTATACTTACTTTTATACCTTTTATAATTCCTACTTTATTAATTACTCCTATTTAATTATCTTTAAGAAGTCCTTTAATTAATTATAAAGATAAAAATAAAAGTAAAGTTATAGCTTAAGCCGCTTTGCCACTTATTTTAACTTAAAATATGTTAACTATTAGCAAATATGCTTTTAAGCTTAAATCGTTAAAAATTTATTATTATAATTTTTATTTAGCTTATATAAAAAGCACGTTAATTAAAAAGCTTAATTAATGTTATAAAGACTTAATTAATTTAAATAATAAGCATTACTTTAAATATGTCAATGGTTATAATTATTATAAAGTATAAGTTTGCTTTTATTTTTTTAAAAGCTTAATTTTAATAACTTAATTCTAATGGTTATATTATTAATTATATATATTATTGTTTACAATGTTCGGTTTTATAAGGGGTAGCTTTTATTAAGCTTTATATAAGTTTTCTTACATATTTTTTATTAAATTCTTTAATATTAAATAAAGTTTAAAAAGATATAAGCGCTTTATATAATCATTTAAATACTTACTAAAAATTTACTCTTAAACTTTAAATTATCTTTTAAATTTAAATTAAATTTAAATAATAATAATTAAAATATTCCTTTTCTTAACGATTTATCCTAACCAATTAAATGACGCTATATATAAGATAATAATAAAAATAATAAAGCTAATAGGAGTTTTATAATAAAAGTAGTTAACAAATCCTTAATTATAATATTAATAAGTAATATTTAAGTGAATATTTAAAAAGTTAAATATTAAATAAACTATTTTCTTTATATATATTAGTTATTTTAATATTTAAAACTAAGTTAAAAAATAATTACTATATAATTTATAATTCCTAAGTAACTATTATAATATTTTATATTTTTATTTTACAAATTACTAAGTTAATTTAATCCTTAAATAATTCTTTAATAATCTTATAATAACCTTTATAATATTAAAATAATTTTTTATTAACCTAACTATTCTTATACTTATATAATAAAGCCTTTTTTACATTAAAATAATATTACTTTTTCTTTTTTATATAAAACTTTTTTAATAAAATAATAAATTACTCTTTTTCCCAATTAATCATTCCTTAAATTTAAGTTAAATTTAAACCATATTTTAGTAAATTCTACTAACTACTCTTTTTTAGTTTTAATTATACTTAAATAATTAATAAATATTTTAATTATAATAATACCTATTAAAAAAAAACTAAAATACTTAAGTAATTTAAAACTATTTTACGCGTTATACGCCATAATAATTTAAAAAAAACATAGGCTACTTAATTTAATAATATAAAAAAAGCTTACTAATTGCTATTAATAAGTAATAATTCTTAGGTTAATATTAATAGCTTTATTTTTAAAAGAGTTAATAAATTTATAATATCCCTTATTTAATATAAGTAAAAGTACTTTATTATTAATTCTAAAGCTCCTAAAATATTTAATATATTAGTTAGTATTTTATTAGTTAATAATAATATGTAAACACTAGTTTTTATTCCTAATTTATCGCTAATGCTTATAATTACTCCCTTTATTTAAAGAAGTACTTATCTTTTTATTAAAACACCTTATTATATACCTTACTTAGGTTATATAAGGAATATACCTACTAGTTATTTTTAAACTTTATATAATAATACTTTAATAAAATAAAGTATTTAATGCTAATTATATTTTAATAAATACTTTTATTAAGAATTATAAGTTATTTATTTTACTATAATAATGTTACTTTTACTAATTTATATTTTATATATAAACCTAATAACTTAATCATTTAATTAATGGTTTATCGCTTATAAAAAACATCTTTAACTAGTGGTATTACTTAAAACACATTAATAAGTTTCTTATAAAATCTTTTATTTACTCTTTTCTCTTATACTAATTAATATATATATAAATAATCCATATTTTATAATATATTTTGCTTATTCTTTTAAAATATAAGCTGTTAAATAATAAAAATAAAACTAAGTTTATAAATATAAATAAAGCTAATCTTTTTATACCTAATTTTTAATCTAAATATTAAAAGGATAATAAAAATAATAAAGAAATGGATAAAATAAGTAATAAATCTTATAAGGAAATAATTTAAGGAATTATTTAAGCTTTAAAAATATTATATTAAAATATTATACTTATTTATTTATTAATATAAAGTAATTAATAATATTAATAAATTACTTATATAAGCTTTTTAATCATTAATTAATAAATCTTATATATTTTATAAATTAAATAATGTTTAAAAATATTTAAATCCTTATCTTAATAAATTTTTTATTAATTTATCCATTAATATTTAATTAATTAGTAAATAAAATACCTTAAAGATTTTAAAAATATATTCCTATTATAATTATATATTTTATATATTTACATAATAAAGCTTAATATTAATTCATTCCTTTTTTCCAATAATTAATTTAATCATTTATTAATTATTATTATAAATTTGCTATATATACCTTAGATTAATTTATATATCTTTAAATAAATATTATAAAACCATTACTTTTTTTACCATATTTAAAATATCAAATAGTTTAGCTTTTATTATAAAAGTTAATACTATTAATAAATAAATAACTTTTTAAGCAATTAAATTATTATATAAACTTATAATCTATTTATAAAATAATTATTTACTCTTTATATTATTTACGAATAATATATCACTTAATATAAGCAAAGCTTATGCTTTAATACTTTTACCCTTATATTTAATATATAAAGTATATATTACATATAAATACTTAATTATTTAATTAACCATTGTTATATACTTAAATCTTAAATTAATTAAATAATAAGAAAATTATATAATTATAAATATAACATTAGGTTTAATCATTATTATAATATATAAAATTAATCTTATATGCTTTTAAAAAGCCTTAATTTTTACCTTAATAGTTTTTCCCTTATACTTAAAAAACAACCTAAATAATAAAAGAGTTAATAAGACTTAGTTATTATTATTTAATTAAAACTTAACTATAATTTTCTTAATATAATTATCATAGAATAAAAAAATGATTTATTATTCTTTATTTCTAATTATTTTAATTTTAAAATATTAGCTAATTAGTCTTTAATCCTTTATTTTATACAAGCTTTTTAAACAATTAATTACTTTTTATATTTTAATTATATACTTAAAAGCATTTATTACTAATATATTATTTATATATATTAGCATATATACCTTCCTATTAGTTATATAAAAAAGGCATAATTCTTTTGTTAATATAATAAGTTTTTTAAGCTTTAAGGTATTTTTTATTTCCTTATATTATAATAAAAAAGAATTATATAACCTATATAAAGCTTTTAAAAACTTGGTATACTTTTTATCCTTATCTTTATAATCTTTAAGGAGTTATATAGCAATTAGCTTCCTACCTTTTCGAAAAGCATTTATAAATATGTTTTTAATATTAAATTATTATATATTTAAATCGAGCTTTATAATTAATGCTATTATTATCTAAAACAATTTTATTATAAACATAGTAACGTATATATCTTAAAGTATTAAATATTAAAAATTATCTTATATAATAAGCTAAAATTTATACTTTTTTAAATATTTATTCTTATTAAATTTATATGTGAATATTTACTTTAAGGGGAGTGAGGTATTCTTTACTTTATTATACTTTATAATACATTATATACCATTTTTATTAAACGCTTAAATTTCTTCCCGTACATTTTTTTTAAATTATTTGCTAAGTAAATAATTTATTAAATCTTTATATTCCTTTAATAGTGGTTATAAAAGCTTATTTTAATAAATCTTTAATTTACTTAAAATTATATTAATTTGTTTAATATTTTTTTAGTATATTATTATAAAGATTATTATATATAATATTTAATATTTTTAATTTTCTTAGTAAATTACTTCCTATTAATTAAGTAGAAAAATTTTTAAAAAATTAAACTATTTTAATTTAGTAGGTGAAAAAATCTCCTTTTCATTTCTATAAATTAAGGTTATAAAGGCTAAATTATTTAAGTTTCCTTTTTTAAGTTTTTAACTTTTAAGTTTTTTATTCCTTTATTAAAGCTTAATAAACATTATTATAACATATAATTAAGCTTTTAACCTTTTTAAGTAACCTCTTTTATATTACAATTATAATGTTAACATATTATCTTTTTTATTTTTATTAATATTTTCTTTATTACTTATTAAGCTTAAATATTAATTAAATATTTTTATTCTAAGAAAATTTTTTCTTATAAGGTTTACAATCCCTTAAAGTAATTACCTAATGTTTAATAAAGTATTACCCTTTTCTATTTTCAATTCTAAAATTCTTTTAAAGGTTAAAAGTTTAAAAAGTTAATTATTTATTTATATATTAAACTTTCCTTTAATAAGTTATTTACTTAGTTTTAAATTTAAATTTATAAATATATTTTCCTTTAATTTTAAAGCTTCCAATTAGCTATTTAATTACTTTTTAATATTTATATCCCCTAGCTTAATAATTTGTTTTATATTTTAATAACTTAGTAACTTTTTTTCTTATAGGTTTAATATTTAAAATATTTCTTTTTTTATTAATTACTTTTTTAGCTTATTAACTTTGTTAATTTCTAATACTTTTAAGTTAAATATTAAGTATTTAACTTTTAAGGTATAAAATATTTCCTTATTAAACTATATATCCTATGTAATAATTACCTTCTTTTTTTTAGGGATTTATATATGGTATAAATTAAAAGCTTAGTATTTTATTAAATACTTTATATAAGCTTTCTTTATTATTTTAAATACTTTCTTATTTATGTTATGTTTCCTCTTTTCTTTTAATAGGTAAGCTTTATACCTATATGTGTAAATATTACTTTAATTAAGCTGTAAATTATTTGTTAATATTTTAAAAATTTCTAGGATATAAAACCTAAAGTATTATTTAAATTAATTATTAAATACTTTAATTAATAAGTATATGTGATAAATAAAGTTTAAGCTTTTATTAATTAATTAAACTATTATTTAAGTGATTTTAAGCTAAAGGTTAATTAATAGCCTAGCTTCGAGTTATATTTTAAGTATTTAATTAACTATCTTTTACCTTACTTATTCTATTCCTCCAATAAGTTCATATATATAACTTAGTAAAACCTTTAAGTTAATTTCCTCCTATTTTATTTAATACTTAAATCTTATTAATCCCTAGTAAAAAAATATTATATATTTATTATCATTATATATTTTACATATATTAAGTTTAAACTATTTCTATATTTAGCTTTTAAATAATTAAAACTAAATAGTTATTATTATTTAGTTTTTATTTATAAAAGGAAATATAAAAAATATTTTATTATATTTATCCTTAATTATAAATAGTATATATAATCCCTTATATCCTTTTTTATAAAAGAATAGGTCTTAAATTATCCTTTAAAATAATTTAATTAATTATTTTCTAAAGGGTTTTTTACTTATAACTTAATAAACATATATTATAATATAATATTTATACTTAACTTTAAAGATTTTATTAATTTTTACGTTTTAAGCTTTATAAATTAAAGCTTTAAAAGCTTTTAACCTTAAGTACTTAAAGCATTTATATTAAAGGTTTTTTAAATTATTTTATAGCTTTAATAAATCCTTACTAAGTTAATAAATTACATGTTTCTTATTAATTTTAAAAATACTTATTATACTTATTATACTTATAAGCATATTATGTAAAATAATTATTAATAAAGCTAATAGAATAAACAAATAAATAAAAAATGGCTTATATTTAAAGAAAATTAGGTTATATTTACATATAAGTTACCTTATTACATTACTTTTTTCTAATTTTCTAAAACATAAAGTGTAATCTTAACCACTATATTAAATATTTATTACACATAATTTAGCCTTTAAAATAATATTCACATAAAATCCCTTTACTATTATTACATTTACCAGTGTTAAATTATACATATTAAATCTTAATTTACTTATAAAATATTTAAGAATTACTTATTTTTTTATATTAATAATTAAAAAGCTTATAATTCCTACTTAAACTATATTATATATATTTATAGGTTTAAATGATTTAAGGATTAAAAGCTTTTTATTATTAATTAAATTAATTAATCCATAATTATCCATTATAATATTTTTTAAAAGTAAGTACTTTTTAATTTTAAAAGTGGTAAAAACCCTTAAAGCTATATAATTTTTAATAGTTTACTTTATAAACTCCTAGCTTTTTTAAAATAAATATAGGTTAATTAATATTATAACCATATTTCTTAGCTAATTTTTTCCTTTTAAATCTTTACCCTTTTAATAGTTAGCTTTATTTTTATTAACTAGTTTTACTTTTTATTTATAAGTGTTAATTTTTACCTTAAGCTATTTTTAAGTAAAGATTTAATAAATTACTTAAATTTTCTTATAATGTTTAACGTTTAATAATTTAATTAAATAATTTATTTTAAAAGTCACTATATATTAAAAATATATATATTTTTTTAAAAGTTACTTATATATTTAATTACTTTTTTTAAGGCATAAGTATTTATTTTTAACTTATAGTTTATTACTTTTAACGTTTTTACTAATAATTTTATTAAACCTTATGTTTATTTCACTTTTTTAAATTATAACAAATTATACTTTAATCCCTTTTTTTTTAATATTAACATTTTAAAAATATAGTCATTTACTTTATGTTAAAATTTATTAATTTAAAGTGAATATTAATTATCCTAGTTAATTAGCTTAAATTGTTAATTAAAGTTAAGTATTAACCTATACCGGATTAAAATATGCTTTTATCACTTTTAAAAATGCTTTAATAACTAATAACCCTTTTATATTTAAAAAATGATAAGCTTTTATATCTTTAAATACTTAAATAAATTTTAAAGTTTAAATAAAGGATAAAATATTTAGCATTTTTACCTTAGTAAATATCTTATAATATTTCTTTTATGCTTAAATAAGCATACTAATATATAAGAAAGTTAAGTTATTTTTAATTATTATAATTATAACCCTTAAATTATAGTAACTTTAATATTTTAATTTAAGTAATATAATATTTATAATTTTCACATTAATAATTTTCCTAACTTAAGCTAAAATAATTATATAACATTTTTTAATTATTATATACTCCTTTTTATTACTTTTATAATTTATTAAAACAACTTTATAAAAGGCTTATAACTCGTTAAATTTAAAAGGCTTAAATAGCTTAACCGGTAAAAGAATTTTTAATATATTAAGTATATTATTTAGTGTGGTATTTAACATTGGTTAAAGTAAAGTAACTATTAAGCTATTAACTATTTTACTCGATAAGATTTTAAGTAATTATATAATTAATAAATTATATAATATAACCATTATAATAAAAGTTTATAAAAAATCATAATTTTTCTTTTTTACTTCCTTTACTTTTACCATTAATTGGTTTTAATTAATTAAGTCTTTAATATATTTATTAATACACCTTTAATTTTTTTTCTTTATTATTAAAGTTTAAGTTAGTTTTATAAGATTAACCAGTTTATTAAGTTATTTAGGGTTAATATATTATTAAACCTTACACTCCTTTAAAAATTAAATTAAATAACAATATTAAACCATAAAATTATATATACTTAAGTACTTAACATACTTAAATGGTTTATTTAAGATTTTTATAATTAGTTAAATTAAAATGTAAGTTACTTTAAAAATTAATTAAATAATTAACTCTTTTTATAGAAAAAAAATTTAAAATTTTAAAATAAATTTATATATAAAAAATTACTTAAAACACCAGCGCTAAGCATAATTTAAGCTTATAATTATTATATAGTTATTATAGTGTTAAATTTTCTAATTAATTAAACAATATAAATTATTAAAAAAGAAAAAGCTTTACTTTTAATTAGCGGTGTGCTTTAAATATATATAAAGCTGCCTACTAGGTCACGTGCTTTACACGTGACTTAGCCTTTTGGAACTGTGACAAAAATTTATTAGGTTATATTTAAATAATTTTATAAGGAATAAAAATATAAAAATGATATGGTAAAATATTTTTATAAATTATTAAATATAAAAGAAAAAAAATTTATATGGTATTTTATTTATCTTTTATATAAATATTTAATTAAAGCTTTAATATACTTTATTAAAAATATAAATTAATTATAAACTTTTTATAAAGTAATAAAATATAAGATAAATAATCTTTTATAAGTAATAATTTTAAGGAAAAGGTTTAATTATAAGCTTTAAATAATATTAATATTAAATTATATATAATTAATATATTTTAACTTTATATTTTTTACTATATTTTTGTTATTTAAATAACTTTTTGTAATTAATTATTAAATAGATTTATATTAATTATTATTTTTATAATTTTATTTTATTAATTTTTTAAAATTATATATTAATCCATTTTATTTAAAATTATTATAAATAAATACTAGTAAATATTTTTTAAATTTGTTATAGGGTAAATAATATTTATATTAATATTTATTAATAAATTTATTAGGGATATTAATAATAAAACTATTATAATAGGGGAAAATTAAATAATTTACTTTAAATTAAATATATATTTATAAATAACTTTTAAATTTAAATAATTAAAGAAATAAAATTAATATTATTAAAATCTTTAAATTTTTCTTATTTTATTAATATATATAATATTTAATTTTAATTTATATTTATAATAAAATTATACTTAAATGTAAAAGTTTTAAATAATAAGTTTTTTTTATTACTTTTTAATATAAAAATATTTTTTATAATATTATTTGTATTTAATTTTTTTATAATAAAGCTTAAGCTTTAAATATATATATTAAAATAAAGCTTATAATGAAATGAATTTTAATATTTATTTAGTTTTTTAATACTAATTTTATTTAATTTATTATAAGTTAAAAGGGTTTTTATTATTATTTTTTTAACCTTGTTAGCCTTATTAGCCTTGTTAACCTTATTATGCTTAGATATATTTACTTATAAATTAAAAAATATTAATTCTTTTTTTTATTAAAGATATAAATCTTTTGGTATTTTTTATAGTTAATTTCTTTATATTTTATATTTATTTTAAAAGATTAAATCCTTGTAATCTTTTGTTTAATATTAATTTAATAAATAATTTAAAATTTATTTTATTTTTTTTATCTTTTAAAGATATTAATAATTGTTAAATATTATCTTATTATTATTTAAATAATAATATTCTTTTTAAGTTTAATACTTTTAATTAATAGTATATTATTTAATATATCTTATATAATTAATTTAATACAACCGATTTTTATACTAATTTTCTTAGCTTTATTATTGCTTATATTTTAAATAATAATACTTAACCTAATTAATATTAATTTTAAAATCTTTTAGTAATATTATAAAAGCTATTTAATTATTAAAATTATATAAAAGAAGTATTTTTAGGCTTGATAATATAGTTTAAATATTAAGAATATTAATATTAGTAATAAAAAATAGGTTTGTAAAGTTTATATTAGGGAAAAGGGTTTAATTTTTATTATATATATTATTTAATATTAAGGATAATTAAGTTAATAGGATAAGTAATAAGGAATTATTAAACTAATTTAAGAAGTAGTTAAATGTTATAAATAATATTAAATAGGTAATTTAAATAAATATAAATAACTTTATTTTAAATTTTAAGCTAATATTAATTAAGTATTCACGTAATTATACTATTGGCTTTAATATATCATTTAATTTTATTTTATTATAAAGTATTATAAATTTTAATTAATATTATTATATTAAAAGGCTTAGTAAGTTAAGTAAGTTAATTACTTATCCTAATATTAACCTTTTTATATTAAATATAAGTTTTTATAAATTATTTTAATTAATTTGTAAAATACATTAATTTGATTTATTTGTTTTAAATACTTAAGTTAACTATGATAAAGTTTTTATAAATTGCTTTAATTATAATTATAATATATCTTTGTTTAAATATACTAGCCCATTTAAGAATTTTTTAATACTTATTTATAATATATTATAATTTAATTATTTTAAATGCTAATCACGGTTAAGTATATTATATATGTTATATCTTAATTTAATTATCTTACCTTAATTATAGTATAAGCTTTATTAACTTTTTTAATTATATTTATAACTTTAAATATAATAATTATTTTATTAAATAAATTAAATTAATAATATTTATAATATTTAGCCTTATATAAGACTTAAGTTATTATTTATATTCACTTATATTTTTATTAAAAAAGCTTAAAAGGGGTAATTAAATGAAAGCTTATAAGCTAAGCTTTAAAGTGAGATAGTATAAGGTTAATACATTCTTTTAATATTATTAAGAAATATTAAAATAGCTTTATTATTAATAATTTCGAAAATAATATTAATCCTAACCAAAGGTTTTTTATGTTAAAACTTTTTGAAAATTAATTGTGGTACGAAATAATAAGGTAATTAATAAGGTAATTAATAAGAAACTAATAAGTAATTAATAAGCTTTTCTTACGCGATAATTAAATAAAATTTTCGTTTATTTTTACTTTAAACTTTAAATATTAATAACTTTACAAATCCTTATTTAATAAAGATAAGACTTACGTAATTAAATAAAGGAGCTAATTCGCTATTTAATAACATTAGGTATATAATATTATAATATTTATAGCTTAAGATATTTAAGGTTAAATATAAAGGGTTTTTTAAGAAAATATTAGCTATTAAAGCCACTAAAGCTACTAAAGCTTTAAGCCATTAAAGCCACTATAACCATTAAAGCTTTAAGTTATTAAAGCCATTAAAGCCATTAAAGCTTTAAGCTATTAAAGCCATTATCACTAAAGCCACTAAAGCTTTAAGCTATTAAAGCCATTAAAACCATTAAAGCTTTAAGCTATTAAAGCCACTAAAGCCACTAAAGCATTAAGCTATTAAAGCCACTAAAGCCACTAAAGCTTTAAGCTATTAAAGCTTAACAACTTTAATATATATAAAATTTAATAACTCCACTAATCCTTTACTTAAAAATTTAAAAAACTTATAAGTAAATAAAGATTTAAATTCTCATTTAAATAATATAAAATGCACGTAACTAGCCCCTATTATAAAAGAGTTATTAAAGATTAAAAATAAGATTTTAAAATTAAAAAGTATATAATTATAATTATATACAAATTCTATCACGTAATCGTAATGGCGTAGTAATAATAATCGTAGAATTAAAAATTTAAGCTTAAGTTCGAATCCCACGTAAAGTAAAAATTTAAAAAAATTAAAAATTAAATAATAAAGGAAATAAATAAATAAATAAGTAAATAGGTAAATAAGTAAATAAATAAGTAATTAAATAAATAATTAATTAAATAAATAAATAATTAAATAAATAAATAAGTAATTAAATAAATAAATAAATAAATAAATAATTTAATAATTAATTCAATAATTAATTAAATAATAAATTAAATAATGAATTAAATAATGAATTAAATAAATAATTAACTAAATAAATAATTAAAAGAATAAAAACAAATTAGAAAAAATATTTAAAAAAGTATTAAAATAAAATTAAATTTAAAAGTTAAAGATTTAGCCTTCGGTTAAGATATTACCTTTTTTTCTTACTTTATTTCTAATTTAAAACTTAACTTAAAACCCTTATAACTAGCCTTTCGCGAGGAAAAATTTTTGGACCTTTTTTTTTATTTTTTAAAAATCCCCCGAACCCAAGCCAAAGCGAGGAGCAGGGCCGTGATTTTTTAAAAATAAAAAAAAAGGTCCAAAAATTTTATAAGTAAAGGGATAAAAATTGTTAATTAATTATATAAATATAAAAGTAATTAACTTATTATTTTAAAATTAATCCTATTATTAAAACTAATTTTATTTTATTTGGTTTATAATATTTATTTTATAAAAGATTATTTATTTATATCTTAGTTATTTTTTATTATATTTGTTTCCTAATGTGTATAAAGAAAATTTTTATTCCCTTAAAAGATTTAAAATAGTTTTAATAAATTAAAGATTATAATTAAAAAAGTTTTATATATGAAATTAGTTATTTTATTATATATTTAAATAAGTTAATGCTTTATATTTATTTTATTTAAAAGGTTATTAAGTTTAAATATTAAGTTTTAATTAAGCCTTTAAACTTTTTATTAGTTTTATTTTTATTTAAATTTAAATTTAGCTTTAGTTTATTTAAATCCTTAGTTTTTCAATTTTCTTTTTAGCCTTTAAAGCATAAGTAGGGTTAAATAATATTTTTGAGGATTTTAACCTAATGATTATAATTGTAATATTTAATAATTATTATTAATATTAAAAAGGAAAATAAAAAAATAAATGTAATAATGGTTTGGTATAGTTTTTAATAGTTTAAGTATAATAAAAAATAGAAAAATGTTGGATATATTTCTTATTTTAAATATTTAAATAAGGATTTAGCTTTGAATGTAAGTATATTTTTAATTAATAATACTTATATAAATAAGTAAAAAGGTATTTTTATATGTATATATATAAATTAAAAATATAAAGTTTTTAATAATGCGATATTATATTATTTAAATTTAAATATTCCTATATTTAATTTATATATTATTTAACTTTTTTACTTTAAGATATTATAACTTATATTTTATTAAAATATTATATTTTTTTTTCTTTTTTTAAAATTTATTTATATAAGTTAATCTATATAAGGTGGATTTTACAAATATTTTAACTTAAAATTAGTTTAAAAGGATTTTATTTTATGGTTAGTATTAATATTATTTTAATAACTTTATTGCTATGCTATTTTTAGGTTTTTATATTAATATAGTTATTATTTAATATTAGGAATTAATTCTTTATAATTAATATATTAAAGTAAATTAAATATATAAAGTTTTTAGTTGGAAAGATATTTTCATTATTAAAAGTATTATTATTAAGTTTAATTATTTAAGCAATATATTATCCCTTTAAAATTATATTATATTTAATGTTAATAATGTAAAAGTTATTAATTTAGCTTATAATTATTTATGTGATATAAATATTAATGTTTTTATTATCCTTTTTTAAAGTAAGGTATATTTATATTTTATTTATTATTTATACTTATTATATCTTATTATATTTAATAGGTATTTTTATTTAAATTAATGAATGTGATGTATTAATTTAAATATATATTTTTAGGGTTGTTTTTAATGTTATATGGCTTTATTTTATTTACTTAAAGAAGGTTTTATTTAAAAACTAAATAAGGAATATTTTAAGAAAATTGGATTAAATTAAATAGTTATTTCTTTTAAATTTATAAAGGTTATTATATATTTATAATAATTTTAAACCTATTAAATTTAGGTGGGTTTATTAAAAAAAATATGATATATTATTTGTGGTAATTAAAGCTAAGGTAGGATTAAAATTTACTTATAATGATTTTAATTAGTTAAATATTATTGTTTAAAATGAGAAGATTATAGAAATAATTAATTAGGAAATGATTGGGTTTTTTAAATTAAAGCATGTTGTTAAAGTTTTTAACTTATATCGTATGTTAATAAAATTGCTTTTAAAAGATTATTACTTAATGAAAAAAGAAGTTTAAAATTAAATATTTTAATATGATTTATATAAAGGTTTATAAGGATTTTTTACTTTTTTTCTTTTTTTTCTTTTATATATATAAGAAATGATGGCTATTTACTTATAAGGATTATATTATAAACTTCCTTAAATAAGTAATAGGTTTTTATATTATATGGCCTAATATTATTAATTTAAAAAGAAAATAAATGAATAATATAAGTAAAGGATATAAATTTTAAGCTATAAGGTTATGGTTTTTAAAATATAAGTATAATTTAAAAAGAATAAATTACTTAAATAAATAGTTTAATTATTTCCTTTCTTGTTTTCTTATAATTTTTTTTCTATTCCTTATAAAATTATTTTTATTATAATAAATAGTTTAAATAATTTTAATTGCTTTTTTATCCCATATGTTATTATTAGATAATTTAGGCGATATTACTTAATTTATCTTAAATATGTTAATCCTTAAAAAAATTCATTAAATTTAATTTTTCTAAGGTTATAAATATGCTTATATATTATTTATAAGCGCTATTATTATAAGTATATAAATTTTTTTCCTTTTATATGTAATTGGTATATTTATTTTTGTATTATCCTTTTAAGCTAATGTATTTAAAAAATGGCCATATAATTAAAATAGGAAAGTTAAGGTTTAATTTATTAATTATATTATAATATTATTTATTATATTTTTAGTATGGGATATTATTATACTTTTTTCTACTTATAATAAGTAAGTTTTAAAGTTGGTAAGGTTTATAAGAAAGTTAATATATATAGTAGCTTAAAAGGTAATTATAGGTTGTTTTAATATAAATTTAACGTGTTTGTTTAAAATGTTTTAATAAGGTATTTTATATTTTTAAACTTAAATTAATCGCTTTTTAAAATGTATTTTCTTAGTTAAGGTTAATTTCTTATTTATAATATATATCTTTGTCTTTTTTTAATAGTTTATATATATTAATAATATAATAATATTTTTTATTTAATAATATATAATTATAGTGTAATAAATAAAAGAATTTATAATGGCTTAGGTTATATTAAATTTAATTTTAAAGCTTACCAGTTTTAAGTTTCCCTAATTTAATTAAATTAAAAGTTGGCTTATTAGTATATCTTTTAATAACTATTTATACTATAAGGTTAAATATTTTTCTATTAGCTTAAATGATTAAGGGAATATTATATTAAAGAAATAAATAAGATATTAAATTATTTTGTTTTTTTATAAATGATTTAAGGTAAGTTTATAAATAATTATAGAAATTTTATAACTTAGCTATTAATAATGTGTTACTTTTTAATTAATTTTCTTTTTTTTAATATATAAGTAAATACTTAAATATATAACATATTTATATACTATTTTTAATTTATCCTTTTCTTTTTATTAATTATATTTTAAATCTTATAATATAATTTTAAATTTGTTAATAATAAGTTAATTATTATATATTATATATCTTATTAAAAAAATATTTAAAAGTAAAATATATTTTAATAAATTATAAGGATAAAGGTTAGAATTTTCTTTATTATAATAGCCTTAAATACCATTCACTTTATTAAAAATTTTTAACTTTTTATATAACATTTATTACTTAAAATATTCCCTATATTTATAAGTATTTCTTAATATTTTTAATGATACGTTAATTTTATAGCTTAATTATTTTATATAAGATTACCCAATGTTCTTCCCTTTTAAAAATATAGATTATGCTAAGATTAAAAAATATTTTTAATTATATATGTTTAAATAGTATAAAGATATATAATTAATAATATGGTAAGATTGTTTAATAACTTATTATAATATAATTAAAAGGATTAATAAAGGGAATTATTTATTTAATTTTAATTTTTAATTATTCCTTTAAGTTATTTAAAAAAATATATAATATTAACATACCCTTTTTTAAATTTTAAGTTATACCATATTTAATTAAAATACCATATTACTAATATATATAAGGGATAAAAATATGGTATTAAAAATAGGGTTAATTATATATTTAATTTAATTTTTAAATAAAAATAGTTATTTCATAATTTTAATTTATAATTATAAGCGTTAATATTAAATTTTTATAAATTTATAATTATATAATTATAAGGATCGGTTTAATTTAATATTTTAATATTTATAATAATAGTTAATAAAAAGTAAGTTAACCTTATTTGGAATTAACAATAATACCATTTAAAACTATAATATTTTATATTATATTATAAAGTAATAAAGTTTTTAAATTTATAAGTTAATGGTAATTAATTTTGTTTAAATATTTATAAGGAAAGGGCTTAATGATTAAACAAAATCTTATAGTTTTAAGGTTATAAAAAAAGAAATAATTTAACGATAATTTAATTAATTATATTATTAATTAAGTTATATGCTTAATATAAATATATACATCCCATAAGTTGTAATATTATTTTATTATAACTTTATTTAATAGAAATAATTATATATAAAAATATTATTATTATTTAATATTATAATAGGTAGATTTTAAAATATTTTAATAAATTTATTGCCTTTATTATTATATTTTAAAGGATTTTAAAAGGTATTAATTAATATATTAAACGTCTTATAGTAATTATAATCTTTTATAAAAATATCCTAAGATATATTAATAAGCTTATTATATTAATAACGTTAAATTATAATCCCTAATATAATAATTAATTTATTAAATATACCTAATAAAATAATTAAGTTTTTAACATTTAATATAATTAAATATATTAGCTAACATATAAATATTTTAATATTAAATGTTAATTAGTTAAAATTTTTAATTTGCCTTAAGTTATTAAATATACCCTATTAATATTTTATAATATTAAAACCTAATATAAATAGTAATTAATAAGGTTGTTTATTACCATCACATTTTTTTAGTTAGCGAGGCTAAGGTATAGGTAAAGATGATATATTTAGTATTTATAATAAGGGTTTAAAAGGTTTTTAAATAAAATTTTAATTTAAAGAGTATAAGGATTTTTATAGTTTATAATATTATTTATTAAAAATGATTTATTTATATATTAGTTATTTTTTAATTTAATAATTAAATAAAGTAATTTAATATAAATATTTTATTAATTAAGTTATAATATTTATTTTATAATTCTTAAACAAAAGTATATTATTTAAAATATGAAAATATATAAGTTAATATTATGGTAAAATTATATACTTTACTTAATAAAAGGTAAATATTATAATCTAAGAAAGTAATTAAAATATAAGTAAAATAAATGATTATATATTAAAGTATTTAGTAAAGGATAAAAATATTATTTTTTTAATAATTAGGTATTTACTTACTTAAAATATTATTTTAAAAAACCTAATTTTTAAAAACTTATATACTATTATATTTTATTAACTTTCCTTAAGATTTACCTATTATAGCCCTTTTTTATAGCCTTATCTTATAGCTAATTACTTCTTTAAAGTTAATTTATTTTTCTTTACTTTACTACTTTTTATTTATTTACTTTTTACTCTATTACTCTTTAAATAAAAAGTATTATTTAAAGATTTTATAAATTATTTTAAAGGCTTTTAATAAGGTAATAATATATTTTAAATTACCATCTTTAAATATAATATATATTTTAGTAATAAATTTCTTACCTTTAATATATTATCCATATTTATTACTTTATTAAGCTTTTTATTTAAATTTATTATGATTATAATTATAAATAGAAAGTATAATTTAGCTATAATATTTATTATATCTTTTTCTTTTTCCTTTACTTATAAAAATATATTAAAAATATATATATATAACCTTTTATATTAATTTTTTTTTAATAATATAAAAACGTTAATAAGGTAAATAATAAAATATTTTTTATATTCTTAGTTTTAATCTTATTAGGAAATATAAAGCTATATTTTAATATTGTTTAATATAATATTAAAAGTAATAATAGTGGATAGTATAGGATTATTCCTTTTTTTAAAATATTGGTTAAGTTTTTAAATAATATTAAAATAAGTAATATATCTTATAATAATTTAGTTTTAAATAATTATTAAAAGTTAGGAAATATTAATATTAAAACTTTTATATTTAATTATAAGGAATAGAAAGTTAAGTATAGTATAAACTTTAGTTAACTTATTTATAATTTTAAGGTATTAAAGTTTTTTAAATTAAATGGGTAAATTATTTTAAAGTATATTAGGCTTTAAGTAAGGAAGTTTTACCTTTATTAATAAATTTAAAAAAATAGTTTAACAATAAATAAGCTTATTATTAGATTTTTTAAAGTGAAAGCTTATAAGCTTTTTTATTATATTAAATAGGTAGAAATTAAGTTTTTCCTTTATTTTTATTTTTATAAGTATAATATTAGGTATAAATTTCTTTAAAATTATAATTAGGTTTAGCCTTATTATATGGTTCTTTTTTAAGTTAAATGCTTACTTAAAGTATTTTTTTTATTTTAATAAAATTATCTTTTAATCCATTTAACTTTTTATATTTATTCCCTTGTTTTTTATATTAAATAATAATGATTATATATATTTAAATTATGTTTTTAATAGTAAAGTGTAATTTTTCTTATGTTTAATTTTATTAATAATTTAAATGATATTATTTAAAGTATTATAAAATTTATTGTTAAAAAATATGTTATTAGGATTAAAATAATGGATATAAAATTTTAGATTAATAATTAAATTTATATATTTTTTAACTTTAATTTATATTATATTAGTTTTATTAAATTTTTAAGATTTAATATTGTTTATATTATAAATTAAAGACGTTGATATTTTATAAATAGAATTTGCAAATAATATTTTAATAGTTTTATAATTATTTAAGGTTTTTTTAAACTTTTTTAATTAGGATAGGTTAAGATTTATTAATAAATCATAGTTTGTAAAAACATAATAATTAATATTGGAATTTTTAATTAAAAATAATTGGTTATTTAATATCTTTTAATTTAAGTTAAAATGTATTAATTATATAAAAATGATATAAAGGATAAACTTAAAAAAGGTATTATTAAAAATGTAATCTTATAAAGATAAAAGGAATAGGTAATTAAAGGTAATTAAAGTTAGTTATGATTAATTAACTTATATAAAAATATATTAATATAAGGTAATTTATTTATAATAGCTAAATTATTTATACCTTAGTAATTTATTTTATCTTTAAAAACTTAAATATAATATTTTTGTAATTAAAGTTAAAATTTTCGATAAGAGGATATATTAACTTAGATTTGGTTAGCTTAAATTTCTTTACATAAAGTGATTTAACCTTATTAAGTAAATTATGTTGTTTTTTTTAGGGGGGATATTTCTTAAATAATAAAGCTTAGCTTTAAAGGTATATTATAATAATAAGAAAAGGCATTTTATAATTATTATTAGATTAGAATATATATTTATATTTATATAAGTATGTATATTAGGGAAAGTAGTATTTTTAAGTTAAAATTTAAAAGGGGTATTAAAAAGGTAAGTATGCTTTTTTCTAATAATTAAAACTATTATAATAACTTTTTAATAATTTTAAATAGTTAAGGTAAAATAATTACCTATTATATATATATAATATATTATAAATTTTATAGTAAAATATTATTAATAATATTATAAATATTATTATTATAAAGGGAATATAAAATATTTTAAAGGTTTATTTAAAAGGTATTTTTTATATTTTAAAGTTAATTAAAAAGTTATAATTTAGTAAAAATAAAGTAAGGTAATTAATTAAGGATATAATAATATAAAGGAAAAGATAAAAGAGATAATAATTTTATTATTAAAAATAGTAGTTTTTATTAATATATTTAAAAAGAAAGTGAGATATAGCTTAATTAAAAGAATATAATAAATTCTAACTTATTAGTTATATTTATACTTATATTATATTATATATATATATTTATAATATATTTTAATATATAATATAAATTATTTAAAAATATTGTTAATATGTATTATGTTATGTTATTAATTTTTAAAGTTTTGGCGGGTTAGCGGTTTATTACTAAATGGTTAACCGTTAAATATAACAATGTAGTGAAAGCTATGATAGTATAGTTAAAGCTGTGGTAGGAGCTATAATAGGTATGGTAGGTATAATAAAAGGGACAAGGGTAAAAAAAATAAAATAAAAAATAAAAAAATAAAAATAAATAAAAGTAAAAAATAAATAAAAAATAAATAAAAAATAAATAAAAAATAAATAAAAAATAAATAAAAAATAAATAAAAAATAAATAAAAAATAAATAAAAAATAAATAAAATAAAATAAAATAAAATAAAATTATATTTTAATTATTAAATAAATAAGGTTTATTAATTATTTAATAAAAGTTAAATATTATATAATTTTTTATAAATATTATTATAATTAATTACTTTATAATATATATTTATTAAAGTGTAAAATAATTATAAATATAAAGTTATAAAGTTTTTAAACTATAATATTAAATAATAAATTATATAATCGCGATTTTAATAATATAATTAATTTTAAAATTATTTTAAAATAATAAAATAATTAATAAAAAATAAAAAAAGTATTATTAAAAATATATTTAATTTTATATATTTTAATATTAATTATATAATTATAGTGTATTATAATTTAAAATATTATAATTTAAAATAAAAAGGTTAATTTAAAGGTTTTAAAAGCTTTTATATAAATATATATTTATAATTACGTAATAGTAAAAATAATATAATTATAAATAAAAGCTTAAGTTTAAATTTTATTTAAAATGTTTAAAAAAATAAATAATAATTAAAAAATTAAAAAATTAAAAATTAAAATAAAAATAAAAGAATTTTTTTAAAAAAAGTATTAAAATAAAATTAAACT
>KZ111240.1:1559216-1575275 GCA_002120335.1 Hypoxylon sp. EC38
AGCTATTAAAGCTTAACAACTTTAATATATATAAAATTTAATAACTCCACTAATCCTTTACTTAAAAATTTAAAAAACTTATAAGTAAATAAAGATTTAAATTCTCATTTAAATAATATAAAATGCACGTAACTAGCCCCTATTATAAAAGAGTTATTAAAGATTAAAAATAAGATTTTAAAATTAAAAAGTATATAATTATAATTATATACAAATTCTATCACGTAATCGTAATGGCGTAGTAATAATAATCGTAGAATTAAAAATTTAAGCTTAAGTTCGAATCCCACGTAAAGTAAAAATTTAAAAAAATTAAAAATTAAATAATAAAGGAAATAAATAAATAAATAAGTAAATAGGTAAATAAGTAAATAAATAAGTAATTAAATAAATAATTAATTAAATAAATAAATAATTAAATAAATAAATAAGTAATTAAATAAATAAATAAATAAATAAATAATTTAATAATTAATTCAATAATTAATTAAATAATAAATTAAATAATGAATTAAATAATGAATTAAATAAATAATTAACTAAATAAATAATTAAAAGAATAAAAACAAATTAGAAAAAATATTTAAAAAAGTATTAAAATAAAATTAAATTTAAAAGTTAAAGATTTAGCCTTCGGTTAGGATATTACCTTTTTTTCTTACTTTATT
This sequence comes from Hypoxylon sp. EC38, assembly GCA_002120335.1. Classification (NCBI taxonomy): domain Eukaryota; kingdom Fungi; phylum Ascomycota; class Sordariomycetes; order Xylariales; family Hypoxylaceae; genus Hypoxylon; species Hypoxylon sp. EC38. Next base: position 1,559,885 of record KZ111240.1, read on the forward strand.
TCTAATTTAAAACTTAACTTAAAACCCTTATAACTAGCCTTTCGCGAGGAAAAATTTTTGGACCTTTTTTTTTATTTTTTAAAAATCCCCCGAACCCGAGCCAAAGCGAGGAGCAGGGCCGTGATTTTTTAAAAATAAAAAAAAAGGTTCAAAAATTTTAAATATTATATATTGGTTTATAATATTTAAGTTAAAAGTAAAAAATGGTTTGTTAAAATTTTAATTTTTTCTATTAATTAAATTATATTAATTAGTTTAATTTTATAATGGTTATATCTTATTAAGTTAGAAAATATATTTCTTTAATAGGTTTAATTTCTTATTATTTACTTTATTTATTTAGTTATAAGATTTTTTATAAATGATAAGTTATTAAATCTTTATAATTATATTTCTTTATTTTTCTTATTAAATAAAAATCTTTTAAAACTAATTATCATTTTTATTAATAATATATTATATAAAAATATTTATTATTTTTATATTTATTTATACCTTAAATATTATTAATATTTTATTATTTCTAATTTTATATATTGGAAGTTTCCTATTTTTATTTTAAAACCATAATAATTATTAAAGTTCTTAAATGTTAATAAGTTATATAATCCTTTTAATAAAGGGGATTTAATATTTTATTTTTCATTAAAATATTTTATTATAGCTTTATTTAATAATTTTATTACATTTATTAAACATAATAAAGTTTATAAAGTTATAACATTTTTTAATTTAATTAAGTAAGGTTATATTATTAATAAAGCTTATAATAAATAGTTTAAAACAAATAGGATATATAAATTTATATTATTTATTAGTAATAATATTAATATAATTAATAATTATTTTAATATTATCTTACTTCGTTTTAATATTTACCGCGTTTTTAATTTTAATTATATTATATTTTTTCTTAAGCTTAATTTTAGGGATAATAATAAATATAAACTTATTACTTATATACTTTATATTCTAAGGAAAGTAATTACTAAAAATTTAAAGGTTTTAATAAAGTATTAAAATTAAAAGCTCTTTTCTTTTTATAAAATATTAGGTAAATATTTTTTTACTTAATTTATATAATTTATTTTTATAAATATATTTTATTCTTTTATAAAAAATAATAGTTAAAATTTCCTATTTTATATTTTTTAATAAAGTATTAGAAAATCTTATTAAGTTATTTTTTATAATAATAAATTAATTCTATTTTAAAAATTTTAATTTAATATAAAGGGTTTAATTATTATTAGTACTAAGTATATTAATTCTAATATTAAGAATAATATAAATATTATTAGTAATAATATAATAGGAGGTAATTTTAATTTTATATTTATATATTTTAATACTTTTAATAAATTATTTAATTATATATTTAATTATTTTAGTTTAAATAATAATATTAATAAATATTCTTATAAGCGATTTTATTTTTTATTTAAAAAGTTAAATAATAGTATTAGAAATGTTATTAAGTTTAAAGGTTTAATTAATCTAATTTTTAATTTATTTTTATTTATAAGTATTTTATTTGGTAATATAAGTAGTATATATAATTTTAAGCTTATAAAAATAGTATTAAAATATATAATAAATTATGATAAAGTTATTAATAGATTTAATAAAAATAGGTTTATTATATTTAATAAGGGATTAAATTCTTTTTATATATAATATTAATTTTAGAAATTTTAATTAAAAAATGTAATAAAAGTTTTTTAATATTATTTAAAGTAAATAAATAATTAAAGAAAGTAAATAAACTAATTCCTTTTTCGTTTATTCTTATAGTTAATAAATATTTATTAACTTTAATATTTTTTAATTAATATTTTTAATCTTTTTTTTAAGCTATATTTTTATTATTTTTAAGAAAAAAATCTTATTAAATATTTTTTAGTTTAAAATATTAAAATTACCCTTTATGTTTATTACTTTTTAAGCTAATAATTTTATTATCACTTATAATTAATTAATTAATTAAAAATAATAATATAAAAAGTAATAAAGCATAAATTTAATTATTAAGATTAGGAAAAACTAATTATATATTATTATTTTTATTTTATTCTTTTCTCTTTTTAAATAGTATATTAATCTTTTTTATATTATTATTATTATTATTATTATTATTATTATTATTATTATTATTATTATTATTATTATTATTAAAATTATTTAATTAACTTTCCCTTAACTTATTTTATAGTTTTAATTAAATATTTGATTAGGGTATAATTATAATATTTCAAGTTAGTAAGTTTTTTAAAATTTTATACTTTTACTTTATAATATTAATATAAGCTTAAATAAATTAGGCTTTTTTTTGTTATAATATATTAATGTTAAATATAAGTATAAAGTATTAAGCTTTTAAAGATATTAATATTATTAGGCTAATTTATAAGGATATATTAACTAATAATAGGTATTTTTATTAACTATTTAAGGCATTTTTGTTTTTTATTAATTTATAAATTAAGTTAAATTAAAATATATATATATAATATTTACCTTTTTTAGTTTTAGTAAATAATAATATTTAAGCTTTTTTTTTTTACTTTTAAGTTTAGCTATTTTTATAAACTTAATTAAATTAATACTTTATAAGGTAAGTTTATATTAATTATTATTAATTTATTATTTAATTTATAAATATTAATATATAATATAATAATATATATTAGGAATTTATATAATAATATCTTTAATTTATATCCCCATTTTTTTATATATTTTTCCCTAATTTATTTAATAAGTAACCTTTTAAAGTAAAAATATTACCCCAAGATTAACTTTTTAGCCTTATTTAAAGCTTATTTATATCTTATTAAAGCTAAAATATTAAATAAAATAAAAACCTAAAATAAAAATAATTTTTATATTAAAAGATTATATATAAGAAATTAATTACTTTAATTAAGAAAAAATTTCAATTATATAAAAAAATTAAATTTTAAAATAAATTATAGTTATTATATATTTAATTATAAATATAATAATTATAATAATTTATAAATTTAATTTTTAAATATAATATTAATTTATTTCCTTTAAATAAAAATATTTATTAAATTAAAATAAATAATATTATATTATTTATTAAACTTTTATTAATAATTACATTATAAAATTTTATTATTAATATATGGTATTTACTTTTATATACTTTTTATTAAGTTTATAAATAAAATATAATAATTATTTAATTAGTTTAAATTAAAATAAGGTAAGGTTTTAAATATAATTAGCCCTAAGTTATTTTATATTTAAAAGATATTATCCTTTTTAAAGGAAAGGTTATCTTTATTAAAAATATAAAAGGTAAAAATAAATTATAATAATTTAAAATATTAAAAATATTTTATATTTAAATGAATTTTAGTTAGTTTAGTTATAATTATAAATATAACTATATAAATATTAAATTTAATAAAATATATATTAGGATTTGATATTTTAATTGCTTTAATATATAAAGTAAAATTAATATTAAAACTTAATTTAAAATATTTTATATCTTTATCTTAGAAAAAGTTTAAAAGAATTAAAGATAAAAATAAAGAAAATGTTATTATTATATTAAAATTTATATTTAATTTTATATAAGGAAATAATAATAATTTATTATTATTAATATTAATAATATATAGGAAATATATTATTATATTATAGTAATAATTATCCATTAAAATTATTAAATTAAGATATTTATATTAATATTAATTTTTAATTTTAATAATTATTTATTATTATTTTATATTAAGCTAAAGATATTAAATTTATTAAGTAAGATATATTTAAAAAAATATTACGAAAATTATTTTGAGATTTTATAATAGGAAATATACCTTAAGGATTATAATAAGGATTTATAAAGTTTTAGCTAAAGTTTTTAGGATAATATTTACCTATTATAATATTATCTTAAGTTAATATTAATTAATATTTATAATTTTATTTAAATTTATATAAATATAAATTTATTTTTTATTAGATTAATTTTTTTTAATTTATTAAAATATTATTATAAAGATTTTAATATTTAATTTAGTAAAGGATTAATATTTTAAATAAATATTTAAAATATATATATATAATTTTTCCTAAAATGATATTATTAATATTATTTATATTCTTTTATTAAATTTTCTATTATATATTATATTTTTATTCTTAAATTTATTTTAGATTAAAAATTAAAATAATATTTTACATATATTTAATAATAATATATATTATTAATAAAATTTTTTTATTATATTTATAATATTTATTAGTACTAATATTTTAAAATTTTAATAATATTTATTTTATTATTTTATAGTTAATTATATTATTTATATTATTATATATTATAATTAAGGATATAATTAATATTATAAAGTTATAAAAGGTTATAAGATTTAACAATTAAAAAAGAATAAAGATAAAGATATTTTAAAATATAGTAATAAAATAATATTTTTATTTAAACATCTTAATAAGTTATTATTTTATTTTTAAAACTTTAAGCTTTTTATATAATATATCTTTTAATAAATATATCTTATTATATTTTATATTAATAATTAATAATAATATTTTAAATCATTTTATATAAAATAGAAATTAACCTTTTAATATATAATTATCTACTAATAAAAATGATAAAAATAAAAATAATTATAATTAAAATAAGATTAATAATAAGGCAATAAGATAACAATTTACTAATATTATAAATATTTTTAATTATAATTTTAAGGCTAAATAATTTTCTTTTATTAAATATAAATTTCTTTAATTAATTTTAAGTTATTATAAAGTATATTATATTTTAAATTTCTAAGGTAATATTTAAAATAATACTAAATTACCTTTAAATTAATATTATATTTATTTTATTTAATATCCGCCAGCTAATTTATAATTATTATTATAGGAAATCTTTCCCTATTACCTTTTAAAAGATTTAAAAATACCATTTTTAACTTATTATAATATAACTTTTTATTAATTTAATTATATAAGTTATTTTCCTTAATCGTTAAAAATAGTTTTAATTTATAAATAATATTTAACTATAATTTAGAAATTATTATTATTATAAAACTATTATTTATTAATAATATAAATTTTTTATATTTATTTTTATTCACTTATTATAAAAGGATTATATCTTTTAAAAAAGAGATTTTTAATATTTAATTTTACTTTTAAATTAATTATAAAATTTTCTTTAAATTTTAAAATAAATTAATTTATAAATCCTATATATTAAAAAGTAAAAGGGCATATTATAATCTTTACCAATAATATTTTCTTTATAATTAAAATATTACCATATAAAATAGAAAATATTTTTAATAACTTATATATAATATAATATAATTCCCAAAAGCTAAAAAAATAAGATTTTATACTATATTTTAAGTTAGAAAAATCTATTATAAAAAGGACGTTAATATAATTAAAGGAAAATAATTATTTATACTTTTATATCTTATTAAATAATTAGTTTTAATAAGTTTAAAGTAATAAAGATAAGATATTATTACCTTAAATTTTAGAAAATATTATATATATATTTAATATTAAAGAAAAATTAATAAAATAAATAATATACATTCCTTTAGAAAAGATTAAAGATTTTATTTTTAGTAATATATAAAAAAAAGATAAGTTACCTTATAAATTAAATAATCTTTAAAGTTTTTTTTATAATAAAAGAGATTATATTATTATTAATAAAATAAGCGTTAATAATAATAATAATAATAATAAAAATATAAATAATTTTAATAAGTAAGATTAGTTAAATATTATAAAAGAAATAAAATATATCACGCTTAAAGAGAAACTTAAAATCGATTTTTAACTATATAATAACATTAAAACTAGGCTTAACTATAAATTTAAAATATATATAATAATATTTTTAGGCTTTTTCTTTTAAAATAATAGTTAAGTTAATAATGTATAAAAGGTTAACTTTATTTACTAGTTTTTTTATACTAAATTTAGCTTTAAATTAAAACTTAAAGGAGAAGGTTTTATTATAATTAAAGAGGAAAAAGATAATTAGTTATATATTTAAATAACTTTAAATAATTAATTTTTAAATATTAAAAATCCTTATTATTTTATTTTAATTTTTATTATACTTTTACCTTATAATTAAGATAATTTTATAAATATTAATAATATATAAAGTAATAAATTAAAGGAATATAAGGAAAAGAATTTTAGTATAAAATAATATATCTTTTTTTTTATAATTTTTTTTTAAATAAATACTTATATATTATCATAATTAGGTGTTAATTAAGTTATAATAATATGATATATTAATAGTTATATATTTTGTTTTTCCTTTTTTAATTTTTAATTAAATTATTAAAAATAATAATGGTAAAATTAATTTTATTAAAACAAAGAAGTTATTTTTTTATTAATTTTATAATATTTATTAGTTAATTACTTTAAAGGAATTATTATAAGTTAATAATAAGTTAAAAAATAATAAACTAATTAACAATTATTATATAAGGAATTTTTTTAAGAAAATTATTATATATAAAAGATAATAATTTTTATTAAATAAGAAAAAGGTTAAATAATAGGATTAAATATAAAGTTTTATTATTAGGTATAATATACTTTTAATATAATTTACTATTAATTTAAATAATATTTTATTTTTAATTTATATTTAAATAAGTTATAAATTTTATAACTATTAATATTATTAATAAATTTAATAAAAATTTTAATTTTAACTATTTTAATATTATTATATTTAAATAAAAGAAGTTAATTAAAACCTAGTTATAATTATAATATAATTTTATATTTACCTTATATTTTTTTTAAAAAGATTATTAAAAATAAAATTAGGGATAACATATTAAATCTTATTAATTAATACTTTAATACCATTAAAACTAATAAATATAATACTTTTTATTTTTATAAATTTCTTTAATATTATAATAATATTAAAATTAAAAACCTTTTAATTAATATTTTATTAAGGAAAGATATTAAAGAAATTATAGAATTTTTAACCTATATAAATAAATATTTTAAAGAGGATTTTAATCTTATTATATTAAAAGAAAAATATTATATTTTATAACGATTAAAGTTACTTAAATTATTATGGTAAAAGCTTAATAAATTAGAATAGGAATAAAAAGTTAAAGCTTAATTTATCATTATAATCGCTTAATCTTATAAGTATTTAATTATATATTATAAATATATTAATATTAAAAAAATTAAAAAAAATCTTTATAAAAAAATTTATTATTTTAACTTTCCTTAAAACTTAATAAAGTTTACTTATATTAATAATAATAATATTTTATATATTAAGTAAAGATTTATATATTATACATATTAAAATCTTATTTTAATAATAGCTTTATATTATAATTATAATTTTATACTTATTTTTATAAAAACTTAAATTTTATTTTTACTTTTTTATATAATAAATTATATAATTAAAATTAAATCTCTTATATATTAATATTTAGTATTAATTATTACTTACTTTAAATTAATATTAAAATTACCCTTTTTCGTTAATATTAAAGATTAAAATAAGATTATATGAAATTTTATAGTGAAAATATTAAATTATATTTTCTTTAAATAAGAATTATTTACTATTAATATATATAATTATATATTAGGTTATAATATATTTTATTTATTAAAAGATAAGTGATATTAGCTATATATTACTATTATTTACTTTATTATTTATCATTTATAGTAATACTTAAAATAATTAGTTTTTAATAATTTAAACGGAAATGTTAAGCTATTTAATAATATTATAATAACTTTTTATAAAGATAATATAAGGCCTAATATATTTAAAATATACCATTATTAAAAACTTATATTTAAAAATTTATACCTTTATAATTATACTTTTATTATTAAAATTATTCTAAAACTTAATGTTAAAAAATAAAAGAAATTTTATATTTAATTTAAAGGATTTTTATATAAAAATCGTTATTATTAATTTATCTTATTAAAAAATATAATTTATATTTCTTTATTAATAAATAATTTATTATTAAAGTTAAATTAAAATAAACCTTATAATAAAAATATAATAATTCGTTTTAAATTATTTTATTTTTAAAAAAGATTTTTATTACTAAATTTAAAAATACTTTAAGAAATTTGGAAAAATCTTAAACCTTAGCTCCTAAAGTATTTAAATTTTATTAATAATAATTTTAACTTATTAAAAAAATTAAAAGAAAATATTATTTATAATGTTAATGTTAAATAAACAAGGTTTATTAATAGCTTAATAAAAAAAGGGTGTGCTATATAATAGTTAATATAGGTGTAGTAAAAGAGGTTATATTTAGTATAAAGAAGGGAAGATTTAGCTAAGGTAAAAACACCTTTAAATATTATAAGTGTAAGGTATATAAGCTTATACACGATTATTTAATTAGCCACGTATAACCACGTACTATAGTATTAACAGTTAAAATTTAAATAACTTAATTTAATTATACTAATTAAAATATTTATAATTTAAAAGGATATAACATTAAAGATAATAATAATAATAAAGATAATAATATTAACTCGAATTTATAAAAAGTAAAAAAATTCCTTACTTTTAATATTAATATTAATAAATATATATAAAAGATTTTATATAAAGGCACACCTATTTTTAAACATATTATTTATTATTTAATAAAAACCTTTTAAACTAAAGGTGTTTTAAAAGTGAACAATTTTCCTATAAACTTAAAATTAAACTTTTATTATAAGGTAAAATAAAATCTTAACATTATATTATTTAAATTTATTATTATAAATAAATAAATTTATACTAATATTTTAAAATATATTATAACCTAGAAAATAAACTTAAAAGAATTTAATCGAAATAAATTACATTAAATAATAAGTAAATTAAATAATATTTCATTAATATATAAAAATGGTATTAACATCCTAGCTTTTAATTATAATAATAAAAATATAATTAAGCTAAATGAAAATTTTATTTTAAATTAAAGTTTATTAAAGAAATTTTATATATTTAGTTTAAATCTATATTTAATAATATTATTTATTTAATATTATTTAAGTAAAACTTAAGTAAAAATAAGTTTAATTCTTTTAAAGTATAAGTAATTTAATAAGAAATAATTTATATTTTTAAATATTATATTTTGCCATTTATATAAAGTTAACCTAACTAAAGCTAATAAGTTAAATAATTTACACGTGAAAAATGGTTAACTATTTTATTTTTTAGTAATAAAAGAAATATTAGGAAAAGTATTATTATTAAAACATTTATTTAAATATTAGAAAGTAAAAATATATAAAAGAAAATTTAAGTTATAACTATTTTAAATAATATTAATACTAATATAAATGATATAATTATTCATTTTATAATTAGTTTATATTAAACTATTAAAAATAAGATGTTATATAAAAAGAATTAGTTTAATAGGATATAAATATTTTAATTATTAATAAATATAGTATAATATTTAAGAGGAATTTTTATAATATATATAAAAGGTTAAAAAAAGTTTAAAGTTATTATAATAAAAATTTTAGGGATATTTTAATAATTATCTTATATAATAATTTTTATTAATTTAACCTAATATAAGGCTTATTATTTCTATATTTAAAGCTATATATAAGTAAAAAAACCTTTTAAGAAATAAGATCTTTATTTAATATAAAAAGGGATATATATTACCTTAAGTATAAGCTTTTTAAAAAATTTACTAATATTATTATTTTTAATAAATAAATAAAAATATTTGATTTAATATATACTAGGATATTATAACGCTTAAAAAATAATATTTAAACATTTAATAATATATAAATATTAAATTTTAAAATTATATATATAAAATATATCGTTTTAAATAAAAATATAAAAGTTATTATACTATTAAATTTAATATATTATATAATAAATTTATAAATAATAATAGCTTTTAGTAGAAAGCAAAAGTAAAATATATATATATTTTTAGTGGAATATATATTTAAAAGAATAAATAAAACTACCGCTTTAATTAAAGTATATAAAATAATAAATAACTTTATTTTAAAAGTTCTTATTTATTTAATATTTATTTAAGGCATATTATTAATAATTATAGAAAATAATTATTAGGTATTAAAAGTGGTAAATAGTATAGAATATATTATTAAAGATTTTATTTTATATTTAAATTTTATAATATATATTTTTATACTTTAAATATTTTTAATTATAAAATTATTTAAGTATATTTTAATATTTTTAAGAATAATTAATGATATTAAACTTAATGGATTAGGGTATAAGATTTTTTTATTTTTTTTGAAAAAGATAAGTTTAATAATAACTTTATATTTTTTTAATAGGTTTAAGTATATGTTTACTTTTACTTTTATTATTATAAAATATAAAGCATAAAGATAAATACTAGAAAAATTATTTCTTAGTTTAATTTTTAAATTAGTTTTAAGAAAAAAAGTTGATTTCATTATAATATATATATAACTATTTAAAATAATTAGCTTTAATAGTTTATATTTATTATTTTTTATTAATTTATTTTATTAGATTAATTTATATTTATTAAGAAGAATAAAATAAAATATTAATAAACTTTTTCATTTAAGTAATAAAATTATTATAAGATATAAAATGTAAGAAAAGGAATAAAATTAAATTACTTATTAAAGAATATTATATAAAAAATATAGAAGTAAATGTTAATATAATAATATAATTTTAAGAATATATTGTGTAATTTTTAAAATAAAAGTTAAATATTTACTTTTAAATTTATATAAATATTATTTTAAAAGATTAAATTATTAATTTATTTTTTAAAAATCTAGATTTTTTTAAAGTACTTATAACCTAAAATTTAATAAATAATATAAATTAATATTGTTTATTTTAATTTAAAGAAATTTATTATTTTTTAATTAATAATATTAACGATTTTCTTATTATTAATAATAATATTATTAATATTTAAGTTATTATATATAAAAAGTAAATTTAACCTATTATATAAAGGTTTTATACTTATAAAAAGAATATTATATTTAATTTAAATAATAATTTAACTTTTAAATAAATTTGGATTAAGTTTAATATAATTTAAAATCTTTAATTTTAAGCTTAAAGTTAATAAAAATTTAGCCTACCTTTAAAAAAAATCTTTAATTTATTTTTTAAAAGAAATTTTCTTAACAAGTGTTAAGCAAGGTTAAGCTATTTTAAAAGTAACATTAAAGATATAAGTTTTAATAAAAATATTATAACTATTAATTTAAAAGTTATAGCCTTTATTAATAAATATTTAAAATATTATAATTATATTTACCTTTTTATAAAAAAGTATAATAGGGATTTTAATACTTATATTTTATAAGTGACGTTTAATTAAGTTAATAACCTTAATTTTATAAGCATTAATATAATTATAATCCCTAATTAAAAGATTTTTACTTAAATAATTTAATTTAATAATTACATTACTTATTATAAAAATATTCTTATAGTTTTTAAATATATATAAATAATTTGTTAAAATGTAATATTTTAATAATATAAATCCTTAATAATGGATAATTATAAAATTAATTAATAAATTTAATAAAGGAAATAATATAAAGTTATTAAAATATTACTAATATTTATTAAAAAGGGAAAAGTTAATATAAAAATTTATTATTAAGATTTTTATAAAATTAATTTTATAAAGATTTATTTTAATTATATTTTTTATAAAATAAAATTATTTATTAAATAATTATAATAAAGTAATGAAAAGTTAAATAATATTTAAGTTTAATAGATTTATTAATTTAATATAAAATTAAGGAAATAAAAAAATATGTAATTTTTTATACCACCTTTTTTATAGTTTATTTCGTATATATTTTAAAATTAAAGGTTATAAATATAATTAATATAATTTATAAGAATAAAATAAATATTTAATATTATTATTATAAATGTTATTAATATAATTTAATATAATAAAATATTAATTACAAATTTTAATTAAAGCTTTTAATTATAAAAATTTATATTATAATTTATATATAAAAAGCTTTTTTTAAAATTAAACTTAATTTCTATTTAATTTTTTTCTTTTAATTCCCTTATATTTTATCTTTTAATTCTCTAGTATAAATATTTATATTTAAATATATTATTTTTAATATTTTTTATACTTATTATTTTTTAAATTAATATTTCCTAATTAACTTATACCTCACTTATACTTAAATTATAATACTTTAACACTATCTTATTTATAATAATTAAATAAATAAAATAATTAATAAGATTTATAAATGTTTAGGTAAATTTAAACCATTTATACTTATTATTAGTTTTACTTTTATTAATGTTAATTAAAATATTATTAATATTTATTTTCTTTTTAACCTTATACGTAACTTTATAACTAAGGTTTAAAAGTTTTAACATATTTTAAATAAACCTATTAATATTATAATTAAATATAAGCTTATATATAATTTTATTAATAATATTTAAAACTATTCTTTTTTATATAAAATTATTAACACTTACATTTATAAAATTAAATATAATTTTATTATTATTAAATAATATAACAATTACCTTTTATATATAGCCTTAAATATTTATCCCTATTATGGTTATAAATAATAAAGAATTAATAATTACTTTTATATTTATATTAAAAATAATCCCTTAATTATTATACGTAACTTTATATTAAACTAATCTTTATTAAACCACTTTAATTATTATTATTAATTTTTTATTACCTTTTAAGTTTAAAATATAATATATATTATATTTTATATTAAGTATAAATATTTATTAATAGTATAATTAAAATAATGCTTAAAAAAGATATTTATAAAAGTTAATATAAATGTTAAATATTAAAATTTTAAAATTAAAATAATATTTTACTTTAATATTTTCCTTTAATCTTTAAAATAATATAAAAGAAAAATATTTTAATTAATTTTACAATATAATTAATAACATTATAATAAATATATTAAGTTATAATTTAATATATTATATTTATTTAATTAATATAAACATATTTAAAATATTAAAGTTATTTAAATAAAAAATAATCTTTAAAATTACCTAATATATATTAGCTAATTATATAAGATAAAAATATATAATAGATTATATATTTTATTTATCCATTTATATAAATTAAGTTTAAAAACTAAGAGGCTACCTTTAATAATATAAAAGCTTAAGTTTTACAACTATATGTTTATTTATTTGTTAATATTTATTACGCTTATATAATTAACGTAATATTTCTTTTTTATATCCGATTTAACTTATAAGTAATATTAAATATATTATTAAAATTTTATTTTTATAACAAATAATGTTTTAATAACTTTAGCTTTATTTTTTTATTTATTATAATATATAACATTACCTTATTAAATATATTATTATTAAATATAGTTTTAATAAATCTAATTATTATAAAATCTTCATTAATTCCTTTAAAGCTTTTAGTGAAAAGAAAAAACCATAAAATTATCCTTTACCATATTAATATTTATTATCCTATTTATATTAATTTAAATTTATTATTAACGCTTTAAGCTATTAATAATAAAGGTATATATTATAATATTACCTATTATAAATATTATATATTAGCTTATAATATTTAAGCTAAGAATAAAGGATAATTTGTTAGGAATTTAATCTTTTTTACTAGTTAAATTATATTAATTAGTTTAATCTTATAATAATTATATTTTATTAAGTTAAAAGGTATGTTTTTCTAATAGGTTTAATTTTTTATTATTTACTTTATTTATTTAATTATAAGATCTTTTACAAATAATAAATTATTAAGTTTTCGTAATTATGTTTTTTTATTCTTTTTATTAAATAAAAATCCCTTAAAATTAATTACCATTCCTATTAATAATATATTATATAAAGATATTTATTATTTTTATATTTATTTATACCTTAAATATTATTAATATTTTATTATTTTTAATTTTATATATTAGGAGTTTTTTATCTTTATTTCAAAGTTATAGCAATTATTAAAATTCTTAAGTATTAATAAGTTATGTGATTTTTTTAATAAAGGGGATTTAGTATTTTATTTTTTGTTAAAATATCCTATTATAGCTTTATTTAATAATTTTATTATGTTTATTAAGTATAATAAAGTTTATAAAATTATAGTGTTTTTTAATTTAATTAAATAAGATTATATTATTAATAAAGCTTATAATAAATAATTTAAAATAAATAAAATATATAAATTTATATTATTTATTAATAATAATATTAATATAATTAATAATTATTTTAATATTATTTTATTTTGTTTTAATATTTATTATGTTTTTAATTTTAATTATATTATATTTTTTTAAGCTTAATCCTAAAGATAATAATAAGTATAAATTTATTATTTATATATTTTATATTTTAAAGAAAGTAATTATTAAAAATTTAAAGATTTTAATAAAATATTAAAATGCCTTAAGTTTACAAAGGGTTATTATATTATAAATTTATAAGAAATAGCTTTTTAATTAAGCGAAAAAGTCGCTTAAATAAAAAAGTAAATTACCGGTCGCATATTAACCCGTGCGTTAATTTTAAAGCTTTTTATTAGCTTAAATTTAATATTTTATAAGATAAAATAGCTTAAGCGTTCTTTTTTAGTAAAATTTTAAACGAGTTATAACATGGGTTATAAGCTATAAAGCCACGGTATTAGCCATAGCATAAGCCACGGTATAAGCTATAAGCTATATGCTATAAGGTAACGTTACGGCAAATAAAATAAAATAAAATAAAATAAAATAAAATAAAATAAAATAATAATAATAATAATAATAATAATAATAATAATAATAATAATAATAATAATAATAATAATAATAATAATAATAATAATTTATTAAAATAAAAATTATATTAATAAATTATAAAAAAATTAAAATATTATATTAATTAAAAGATTTTTTTAAATTAAAAAAGTTAAATATTATTATAATTATTTATTTTATAATATATATTTATTAAAATATAAAATAATTTTAAATATATAATTATAAGGTTTTTAAGCTTTAATAATAAATAATAAACTTTTTTAATTTAATAAAATATATTTATTTATATATATTTTTATTTTAAACTTTAAAATTTTTTATTTTAATATTTATTATTTCATATAAAATAAAAATAAATTTATTATATTATAAGGTATAATTAAAGTATTTTTAAATTAATTATTTTTTAAAATTTTAATATTTATTTAATAATAATAAAATTAATTATATATAAGTTTAATAAGCTTAA